>CAKAJI010000582.1:0-214304 GCA_916610255.1 Lasioglossum lativentre
ATTTTCAATGATAAACTACGATATATTAGAAGGTATTTTCAATGATACACTGCATATTACGTTATATTATAAGGTATTTTCAATGATAGCACTGCATATTACGTTATATTATAAGGTATTTTCAATGATACACTGCATATTACGTTATATTATAAGGTATTTTCAATGATAAACTACGATATATTAGAAGGTATTTTCAATGATACACTGCATATTACGTTATATTATAAGGTATTTTTCATGAAACACTGTATATTACGTTATATTACATGGTATTTTCAATGATACACTGCATATTACGTTATATTATAAGGTATTTTCAATGATACACTGCATATTACGATATGATATAAGGTATTTTCAATGATACACTGCATATTACGTTATATCGTAAGGTATTTTCAATGATACACTGCATATTACGTTATATTATAAGGTATTTTCAATGATACACTGCATATTACGTTATATCGTAAGGTATTTTCAATGATACACTGCATATTACGTTATATTACCAGGTATTTTCAATGATACAATGCATATTACGTTATATTATAAGGTATTATCAAAGATACACTACAAATTACGATATGTTATAAGGTATTTTCAATGGTACACTGCATATTACGTTATATTACATGGTATTTTCAATGATACACTGCATATTACGTTATATTATAAGGTATTTTCAATGATACACTGCATATTACGATATGTTATAAGGTATTTTTCAATGATACACTGTATATTACGTTATATTATAAGGTATTATCAATGATACACTGCATATTACGTTATATTATAAGGTATTTTCAATGATACACTGCATATTACGTTATATTATAAGGTATTTTCAATGATACACTGCATATTACGTTATATTATAAGGTATTTTCAAAGATACACTACAAATTACGATATGTTATAAGGTATTTTCAATGATACACTGCATATTACGTTATATTATAAGGTATTTTCAATGATACACTGCATATTACGTTATATTATAAGGTATATTCAATGATACACTGCATATTACGTTATATTATAAGGTATTTTCAATGATACACTGCATATTACGTTATATTATAAGGTATTTTCAATGATACACTGCATATTACGTTATATTATAAGGTATTTTCAATGATACACTGCATATTACGTTATATTAGAAGGTATTTTCAATGATACACTGCATATTACGTTATATTATCAGGTATTTCAATGATACACTGCATATTACCGTTATATTATAAGGTATTATCAAAGATACACCTACAAATTACGATATGTTATAAGGTATTTTCAATGGTACACTGCATATTACGTTATATTACATGGTATTTTCAATGATACACTGCATATTACGTTATATTATAAGGTATTTTCAATGATACACTGCATATTACGATATGTTATAAGGTATTTTCAATGATACACTGCATATTACGTTATATTATAAGGTATTTTCAATGATACACTGCATATTACGTTATATTATAAGGTATTTTCAATGATAAACTACGATATATCAGAAGGTATTTTCAATGATACACTGCATATTACGTTATATTATAAGGTATTTTCAATGATACACTGCATATTACGTTATATTATAAGGTATTTTCAATGATACACTGCATATTACGTTATATTATAAGGTATTTTCAATGATAAACTACGATATATTAGAAGGTATTTTCAATGATACACTGCATATTACGTTATATTATAAGGTATTTTCAATGATACACTGCATATTACGTTATATTATAAGGTATTTTCAATGATACACTGCATATTACGCTATATTATAAGGTATTTTCAATGATACACTGCATATTACGCTATATTATAAGGTAATTTCAATGATACACTACATATTACGTTATATTATAAGGTATTTTCAATGATACACTGCATGTTACGTTATATTATAAGGTATTTTCAATGATACACTGCATATTACGTTATATTATAAGGTATTTTCAATGATAAACTACGATATATTAGAAGGTATTTTCAATGATACACTGCATATTACGTTATATTATAAGGTATTTTCAATGATACACTGTATATTACGTTATATTACATGGTATTTTCTATGATACACTGCATATTACGTTATATTATAAGGTATTTTCAATGATACACTGCATATTACGATATGATATAAGGTATTTTCAATGATACACTGCATATTACGTTATATCGTAAGGTATTTTCAATGATACACTGCATATTACGTTATATTATAAGGTATTTTCAATGATACACTGCATATTACGTTATATTGTAAGGTATTTTCAATGATACACTGCATATTACGTTATATTACCAGGTATTTTCAATGATACAATGCATATTACGTTATATTATAAGGTATTATCAAAGATACACTACAAATTACGATATGTTATAAGGTATTTTCAATGGTACACTGCATATTACGTTATATTACATGGTATTTTCAATGATACACTGCATATTACGTTATATTATAAGGTATTTTCAATGATACACTGCATATTACGATATGTTATAAGGTATTTTCAATGATACTCTGTATATTACGTTATATTATAAGGTATTTTCAATGATACACTGCATATTACGTTATATTATAAGGTATTTTCAATGATACACTGCATATTACGTTATATTATAAGGTATTTTCAATGATACACTGCATATTACGCTATATTATAAGGTATTTTCAATGATACACTGCATATTACGCTATATTATAAGGTAATTTCAATGATACACTACATATTACGTTATATTATAAGGTATTTTCAATGATACACTGCATGTTACGTTATATTATAAGGTATTTTCAATGATACACTGCATATTACGTTATATTATAAGGTATTTTCAATGATACACTGCATATTACGTTATATTATAAGGTATTATCAATGATACACTGCATATTACGTTATATTATAAGGTATTTTCAATGATACACTGCATATTACGTTATATTATAAGGTATTTTCAATGATACACTGCATATTACGTTATATTATAAGGTATTTTCAAAGATACACTACAAATTACGATATGTTATAAGGTATTTTCAATGATACACTGCATATTACGTTATATTATAAGGTATTTTCAATGATACACTGCATATTACGTTATATTATAAGGTATATTCAATGATACACTGCATATTACGTTATATTATAAGGTATTTTCAATGATACACTGCATATTACGTTATATTATAAGGTATTTTCAATGATACACTGCATATTACGTTATATTATAAGGTATTTTCAATGATACACTGCATATTACGTTATATTAGAAGGTATTTTCAATGATACACTGCATATTACGTTATATTATCAGGTATTTTCAATGATACACTGCATATTACGTTATATTATAAGGTATTATCAAAGATACACTACAAATTACGATATGTTATAAGGTATTTTCAATGGTACACTGCATATTACGTTATATTACATGGTATTTTCAATGATACACTGCATATTACGTTATATTATAAGGTATTTTCAATGATACACTGCATATTACGATATGTTATAAGGTATTTTCAATGATACACTGTATATTACGTTATATTATAAGGTATTTTCAATGATACACTGCATATTACGTTATATTATAAGGTATTTTCAATGATACACTGCATATTACGTTATATTATAAGGTATTTTCAAAGATACACTACAAATTACGATATGTTATAAGGTATTTTCAATGATACACTGCATATTACGTTATATTATAAGGTATTTTCAATGATACACTGCATATTACGTTATATTATAAGGTATATTCAATGATACACTGCATATTACGTTATATTATAAGGTATTTTCAATGATACACTGCATATTACGTTATATTATAAGGTATTTTCAAAGATACACTACAAATTACGATATGTTATAAGGTATTTTCAATGATACACTGCATATTACGTTATATTATAAGGTAATTTCAATGATACACTGCATATTACGTTATATTATAAGGTATATTCAATGATACACTGCATATTACGTTATATTATAAGGTATTTTCAATGATACACTGCATATTACGTTATATTATAAGGTATTTTCAATGATACACTGCATATTACGTTATATTATAAGGTATTTTCAATGATACACTGCATATTACGTTATATTAGAAGGTATTTTCAATGATACACTGCATATTACGTTATATTATCAGGTATTTTCAATGATACACTGCATATTACGTTATATTATAAGGTATTATCAAAGATACACTACAAATTACGATATGTTATAAGGTATTTTCAATGGTACACTGCATATTACGTTATATTACATGGTATTTTCAATGATACACTGCATATTACGTTATATTATAAGGTATTTTCAATGATACACTGCATATTACGATATGTTATAAGGTATTTTCAATGATACACTGTATATTACGTTATATTATAAGGTATTTTCAATGATACACTGCATATTACGTTATATTATAAGGTATTTTCAATGATACACTGCATATTACGTTATATTATAAGGTATTTTCAAAGATACACTACAAATTACGATATGTTATAAGGTATTTTCAATGATACACTGCATATTACGTTATATTATAAGGTATTTTCAATGATACACTGCATATTACGTTATATTATAAGGTATTTTCAATGATACACTGCATATTACGTTATATTATAAGGTATTTTCAATGATAAACTACGATATATTAGAAGGTATTTTCAATGATACACTGCATATTACGTTATATTATAAGGTATTTTCAATGATACACTGCATATTACGTTATATTATAAGGTATTTTCAATGATACACTGCATATTACGCTATATTATAAGGTATTTTCAATGATACACTGCATATTACGCTATATTATAAGGTAATTTCAATGATACACTACATATTACGTTATATTATAAGGTATTTTCAATGATACACTGCATGTTACGTTATATTATAAGGTATTTTCAATGATACACTGCATATTACGTTATATTATAAGGTATTTTCAATGATACACTGCATATTACGTTATATTATAAGGTATTTTCAATGATACACTGCATATTACGTTATATTATAAGGTATTTTCAATGATACACTGCATATTACGATATGTTATAAGGTATTTTCAATGATACACTGTATATTACGTTATATTATAAGGTATTTTCAATGATACACTGCATATTACGTTATATTATAAGGTATTTTCAATGATACACTGCATATTACGTTATATTATAAGGTATTTTCAAAGATACACTACAAATTACGATATGTTATAAGGTATTTTCAATGATACACTGCATATTACGTTATATTATAAGGTATTTTCAATGATACACTGCATATTACGTTATATTATAAGGTATATTCAATGATACACTGCATATTACGTTATATTATAAGGTATTTTCAATGATACACTGCATATTACGTTATATTATAAGGTATTTTCAATGATACACTGCATATTACGTTATATTATAAGGTATTTTCAATGATACACTGCATATTACGTTATATTAGAAGGTATTTTCAATGATACACTGCATATTACGTTATATTATCAGGTATTTTCAATGATACACTGCATATTACGTTATATTATAAGGTATTATCAAAGATACACTACAAATTACGATATGTTATAAGGTATTTTCAATGGTACACTGCATATTACGTTATATTACATGGTATTTTCAATGATACACTGCATATTACGTTATATTAGAAGGTATTTTCAATGATACACTGCATATTACGATATGTTATAAGGTATTTTCAATGATACACTGTATATTACGTTATATTATAAGGTATTTTCAATGATACACTGCATATTACGTTATATTATAAGGTATTTTCAATGATAAACTACGATATATCAGAAGGTATTTTCAATGATACACTGCATATTACGTTATATTATAAGGTATTTTCAATGATACACTGCATATTACGTTATATTATAAGGTATTTTCAATGATACACTGCATATTACGTTATATTATAAGGTATTTTCAATGATAAACTACGATATATTAGAAGGTATTTTCAATGATACACTGCATATTACGTTATATTATAAGGTATTTTCAATGATACACTGTATATTACGTTATATTACATGGTATTTTCTATGATACACTGCATATTACGTTATATTATAAGGTATTTTCAATGATACACTGCATATTACGATATGATATAAGGTATTTTCAATGATACACTGCATATTACATTATATCGTAAGGTATTTTCAATGATACACTGCATATTACGTTATATTATAAGGTATTTTCAATGATACACTGCATATTACGTTATATTGTAAGGTATTTTCAATGATACACTGCATATTACGATATGTTATAAGGTATTTTCAATGATACACTGTATATTACGTTATATTATAAGGTATTTTCAATGATACACTGCATATTACGTTATATTATAAGGTATTTTCAATGATAAACTACGATATATCAGAAGGTATTTTCAATGATACACTGCATATTACGTTATATTATAAGGTATTTTCAATGATACACTGCATATTACGTTATATTATAAGGTATTTTCAATGATACACTGCATATTACGTTATATTATAAGGTATATTCAATGATACACTGCATATTACGTTATATTATAAGGTATTTTCAATGATACACTGCATATTACGTTATATTATAAGGTATTTTCAATGATACACTGCATATTACGTTATATTATAAGGTATTTTCAATGATACACTGCATATTACGTTATATTAGAAGGTATTTTCAATGATACACTGCATATTACGTTATATTATCAGGTATTTTCAATGATACACTGCATATTACGTTATATTATAAGGTATTATCAAAGATACACTACAAATTACGATATGTTATAAGGTATTTTCAATGGTACACTGCATATTACGTTATATTACATGGTATTTTCAATGATACACTGCATATTACGTTATATTATAAGGTATTTTCAATGATACACTGCATATTACGATATGTTATAAGGTATTTTCAATGATACACTGTATATTACGTTATATTATAAGGTATTTTCAATGATACACTGCATATTACGTTATATTATAAGGTATTTTCAATGATAAACTACGATATATCAGAAGGTATTTTCAATGATACACTGCATATTACGTTATATTATAAGGTATTTTCAATGATACACTGCATATTACGTTATATTATAAGGTATTTTCAATGATACACTGCATATTACGTTATATTATAAGGTATTTTCAATGATAAACTACGATATATTAGAAGGTATTTTCAATGATACACTGCATATTACGTTATATTATAAGGTATTTTCAATGATACACTGCATATTACGTTATATTATAAGGTATTTTCAATGATACACTGCATATTACGCTATATTATAAGGTATTTTCAATGATACACTGCATATTACGCTATAATATAACGTAATTTCAATGATACACTACATATTACGTTATATTATAAGGTATTTTCAATGATACACTGCATGTTACGTTATATTATAAGGTATTTTCAATGATACACTGCATATTACGTTATATTATAAGGTATTTTCAATGATACACTGCATATTACGTTATATTATAAGGTATTTTCAATGATACACTGCATATTACGTTATATTATAAGGTATTTTCAATGATACACTGCATATTACGATATGTTATAAGGTATTTTCAATGATACACTGTATATTACGTTATATTATAAGGTATTTTCAATGATACACTGCATATTACGTTATATTATAAGGTATTTTCAATGATACACTGCATATTACGTTATATTATAAGGTATTTTCAAAGATACACTACAAATTACGATATGTTATAAGGTATTTTCAATGATACACTGCATATTACGTTATATTATAAGGTATTTTCAATGATACACTGCATATTACGTTATATTATAAGGTATATTCAATGATACACTGCATATTACGTTATATTATAAGGTATTTTCAATGATACACTGCATATTACGTTATATTATAAGGTATTTTCAATGATACACTGCATATTACGTTATATTATAAGGTATTTTCAATGATACACTGCATATTACGTTATATTAGAAGGTATTTTCAATGATACACTGCATATTACGTTATATTATCAGGTATTTTCAATGATACACTGCATATTACGTTATATTATAAGGTATTATCAAAGATACACTACAAATTACGATATGTTATAAGGTATTTTCAATGGTACACTGCATATTACGTTATATTACATGGTATTTTCAATGATACACTGCATATTACGTTATATTATAAGGTATTTTCAATGATACACTGCATATTACGATATGTTATAAGGTATTTTCAATGATACACTGTATATTACGTTATATTATAAGGTATTTTCAATGATACACTGCATATTACGTTATATTATAAGGTATTTTCAATGATAAACTACGATATATCAGAAGGTATTTTCAATGATACACTGCATATTACGTTATATTATAAGGTATTTTCAATGATACACTGCATATTACGTTATATTATAAGGTATTTTCAATGATACACTGCATATTACGTTATATTATAAGGTATTTTCAATGATAAACTACGATATATTAGAAGGTATTTTCAATGATACACTGCATATTACGTTATATTATAAGGTATTTTCAATGATACACTGTATATTACGTTATATTACATGGTATTTTCTATGATACACTGCATATTACGTTATATTATAAGGTATTTTCAATGATACACTGCATATTACGATATGATATAAGGTATTTTCAATGATACACTGCATATTACATTATATCGTAAGGTATTTTCAATGATACACTGCATATTACGTTATATTATAAGGTATTTTCAATGATACACTGCATATTACGTTATATTGTAAGGTATTTTCAATGATACACTGCATATTACGATATGTTATAAGGTATTTTCAATGATACACTGTATATTACGTTATATTATAAGGTATTTTCAATGATACACTGCATATTACGTTATATTATAAGGTATTTTCAATGATGAACTACGATATATCAGAAGGTATTTTCAATGATACACTGCATATTACGTTATATTATAAGGTATTTTCAATGATACACTGCATATTACGTTATATTATAAGGTATTTTCAATGATACACTGCATATTACGTTATATTATAAGGTATTTTCAATGATAAACTACGATATATTAGAAGGTATTTTCAATGATACACTGCATATTACGTTATATTATAAGGTATTTTCAATGATACACTGTATATTACGTTATATTACATGGTATTTTCTATGATACACTGCATATTACGTTATATTATAAGGTATTTTCAATGATACACTGCATATTACGATATGTTATAAGGTATTTTCAATGATACACTGTATATTACGTTATATTATAAGGTATTTTCAATGATACACTGCATATTACGTTATATTATAAGGTATTTTCAATGATACACTGCATATTACGTTATATTATAAGGTATTTTCAAAGATACACTACAAATTACGATATGTTATAAGGTATTTTCAATGATACACTGCATATTACGTTATATTATAAGGTATTTTCAATGATACACTGCATATTACGTTATATTATAAGGTATATTCAATGATACACTGCATATTACGTTATATTATAAGGTATTTTCAATGATACACTGCATATTACGTTATATTATAAGGTATTTTCAATGATACACTGCATATTACGTTATATTATAAGGTATTTTCAATGATACACTGCATATTACGTTATATTAGAAGGTATTTTCAATGATACACTGCATATTACGTTATATTATCAGGTATTTTCAATGATACACTGCATATTACGTTATATTATAAGGTATTATCAAAGATACACTACAAATTACGATATGTTATAAGGTATTTTCAATGGTACACTGCATATTACGTTATATTATAAGGTATTTTCAATGATACACTGCATATTACGTTATATTATAAGGTATTTTCAATGATACACTGCATATTACGATATGTTATAAGGTATTTTCAATGATACACTGTATATTACGTTATATTATAAGGTATTTTCAATGATACACTGCATATTACGTTATATTATAAGGTATTTTCAATGATAAACTACGATATATCAGAAGGTATTTTCAATGATACACTGCATATTACGTTATATTATAAGGTATTTTCAATGATACACTGCATATTACGTTATATTATAAGGTATTTTCAATGATACACTGCATATTACGTTATATTATAAGGTATTTTCAATGATAAACTACGATATATTAGAAGGTATTTTCAATGATACACTGCATATTACGTTATATTATAAGGTATTTTCAATGATACACTGTATATTACGTTATATTACATGGTATTTTCTATGATACACTGCATATTACGTTATATTATAAGGTATTTTCAATGATACACTGCATATTACGATATGATATAAGGTATTTTCAATGATACACTGCATATTACATTATATCGTAAGGTATTTTCAATGATACACTGCATATTACGTTATATTATAAGGTATTTTCAATGATACACTGCATATTACGTTATATTGTAAGGTATTTTCAATGATACACTGCATATTACGATATGTTATAAGGTATTTTCAATGATACACTGTATATTACGTTATATTATAAGGTATTTTCAATGATACACTGCATATTACGTTATATTATAAGGTATTTTCAATGATGAACTACGATATATCAGAAGGTATTTTCAATGATACACTGCATATTACGTTATATTATAAGGTATTTTCAATGATACACTGCATATTACGTTATATTATAAGGTATTTTCAATGATACACTGCATATTACGTTATATTATAAGGTATTTTCAATGATAAACTACGATATATTAGAAGGTATTTTCAATGATACACTGCATATTACGTTATATTATAAGGTATTTTCAATGATACACTGTATATTACGTTATATTACATGGTATTTTCTATGATACACTGCATATTACGTTATATTATAAGGTATTTTCAATGATACACTGCATATTACGATATGATATAAGGTATTTTCAATGATACACTGCATATTACGTTATATCGTAAGGTATTTTCAATGATACACTGCATATTACGTTATATTATAAGGTATTTTCAATGATACACTGCATATTACGTTATATTGTAAGGTATTTTCAATGATACACTGCATATTACGTTATATTACCAGGTATTTTCAATGATACAATGCATATTACGTTATATTATAAGGTATTATCAAAGATACACTACAAATTACGATATGTTATAAGGTATTTTCAATGGTACACTGCATATTACGTTATATTACATGGTATTTTCAATGATACACTGCATATTACGTTATATTATAAGGTATTTTCAATGATACACTGCATATTACGATATGTTATAAGGTATTTTCAATGATACACTGTATATTACGTTATATTATAAGGTATTTTCAATGATACACTGCATATTACGTTATATTATAAGGTATTTTCAATGATACACTGCATATTACGTTATATTATAAGGTATTTTCAATGATACACTGCATATTACGCTATATTATAAGGTATTTTCAATGATACACTGCATATTACGCTATATTATAAGGTATTTTCAATGATACACTACATATTACGTTATATTATAAGGTATTTTCAATGATACACTGCATGTTACGTTATATTATAAGGTATTTTCAATGATACACTGCATATTACGTTATATTATAAGGTATTTTCAATGATACACTGCATATTACGTTATATTATAAGGTATTTTCAATGATACACTGCATATTACGTTATATTATAAGGTATTATCAATGATACACTGCATATTACGATATGTTATAAGGTATTTTCAATGATACACTGTATATTACGTTATATTATAAGGTATTTTCAATGATACACTGCATATTACGTTATATTATAAGGTATTTTCAATGATACACTGCATATTACGTTATATTATAAGGTATTTTCAATGATAAACTACGATATATTAGAAGGTATTTTCAATGATACACTGCATATTACGTTATATTATAAGGTATTTTCAATGATACACTGCATATTACGATATGTTATAAGGTATTTTCAATGATACACTGTATATTACGTTATATTATAAGGTATTTTCAATGATACACTGCATATTACGTTATATTATAAGGTATTTTCAATGATAAACTACGATATATCAGAAGGTATTTTCAATGATACACTGCATATTACGTTATATTATAAGGTATTTTCAATGATAAACTACGATATATTAGAAGGTATTTTCAATGATACACTGCATATTACGTTATATTATAAGGTATTTTCAATGATAAACTACGATATATTAGAAGATATTTTCAATGATACACTGCATATTACGTTATATTATAAGGTATTTTCAATGATACACTGTATATTACGTTATATTACATGGTATTTTCTATGATACACTGCATATTACGTTATATTATAAGGTATTTTCAATGATACACTGCATATTACGTTATATTATAAGGTATTTTCTATGATACACTGCATATTAGGATATGTTATAAGGTATTTTCAATGATACACTGTATATTACGTTATATTACATGGTATTTTCTATGATACACTGCATATTACGTTATATTATAAGGTATTTTCAATGATACACTGCATATTACGTTATATTATAAGGTATTTTCAAAGATACACTACAAATTACGATATGTTATAAGGTATTATCAAAGATACACTACAAATTACGATATGTTATAAGGTATTTTCAATGGTACACTGCATATTACGTTATATTACATGGTATTTTCAATGATACACTGCATATTACGTTATATTATAAGGTATTTTCAATGATACACTGCATATTACGTTATATTATAAGGTATTTTCAATGATACACTGCATATTACGTTATATTATAAGGTATTTTCAATGATACACTGCATATTACGTTATATTATAAGGTATTTTCAATGATACACTGCATATTACGTTATATTATAAGGTATTTTCAATGATACACTGCATATTACGTTATATTACCAGGTATTTTCAATGATACAATGCATATTACGTTATATTATAAGGTATTATCAAAGATACACTACAAATTACGATATTTTATAAGGTATTTTCAATGGTACACTGCATATTACGTTATATTACATGGTATTTTCAATGATACACTGCATATTACGTTATATTATAAGGTATTTTCAATGATACACTGCATATTACGATATGTTATAAGGTATTTTCAATGATACACTGTATATTACGTTATATTATAAGGTATTTTCAATGATAAACTACGATATATTAGAAGGTATTTTCAATGATACACTGCATATTACGTTATATTATAAGGTATTTTCAATGATAAACTACGATATATTAGAAGGTATTTTCAATGATACACTGCATATTACGTTATATTATAAGGTATTTTCAATGATAAACTACGATATATTAGAAGGTATTTTCAATGATACACCGCATATTACGTTATATTATAAGGTATTTTCAATGATAAACTACGATATATTAGAAGGTATTTTCAATGATACACTGCATATTACGTTATATTATAAGGTATTTTCAATGATACACTGTATATTACGTTATATTACATGGTATTTTCTATGATACACTGCATATTACGTTATATTATAAGGTATTTTCAATGATACACTGCATATTACGATATGATATAAGGTATTTTCAATGATACACTGCATATTACGTTATATCGTAAGGTATTTTCAATGATACACTGCATATTACGTTATATTATAAGGTATTTTCAATGATACACTGGATATTACGCTATATTATAAGGTATTTTCAAAGATACACTACAAATTACGATATGTTATAAGGTATTTTCAATGGTACACTGCATATTACGTTATATTATATGGTATTTTCAATGATACACTGCATATTACGATATGTAATAAGGTATTTTCAATGATACACTGCATATTACGTTATATTACATGGTATTTTCATTGATACACTGCATATTACGTTATATTATAAGGTATTTTCAATGATACACTGCATATTACGTTATATTATAAGGTATTTTCAATGATACACTGCATATTACGTTATATTATAAGGTATTTTCAATGATACACTGCATATTACGATATGTTATAAGGTATTTTCAATGATACACTGTATATTACGTTATATTATAAGGTATTTTCAATGATAAACTACGATATATTAGAAGGTATTTTCAATGATACACTGCATATTACGTTATATTATAAGGTATTTTCAATGATAAACTACGATATATTAGAAGGTATTTTCAATGATACACTGCATATTACGTTATATTATAAGGTATTTTCAATGATAAACTACGATATATTAGAAGGTATTTTCAATGATACACCGCATATTACGTTATATTATAAGGTATTTTCAATGATAAACTACGATATATTAGAAGGTATTTTCAATGATACACTGCATATTACGTTATATTATAAGGTATTTTCAATGATACACTGTATATTACGTTATATTACATGGTATTTTCTATGATACACTGCATATTACGTTATATTATAAGGTATTTTCAATGATACACTGCATATTACGATATGATATAAGGTATTTTCAATGATACACTGCATATTACGTTATATCGTAAGGTATTTTCAATGATACACTGCATATTACGTTATATTATAAGGTATTTTCAATGATACACTGGATATTACGCTATATTATAAGGTATTTTCAAAGATACACTACAAATTACGATATGTTATAAGGTATTTTCAATGGTACACTGCATATTACGTTATATTATATGGTATTTTCAATGATACACTGCATATTACGATATGTAATAAGGTATTTTCAATGATACACTGCATATTACGTTATATTACATGGTATTTTCATTGATACACTGCATATTACGTTATATTATAAGGTATTTTCAATGATACACTGCATATTACGTTATATTATAAGGTATTTTCAATGATACACTGCATATTACGTTATATTATAATGTATTTTCAATGATACACTGTATATTACGTTATATTACATGGTATTTTCTATGATACACTGCATATTACGTTATATTATAAGGTATTTTCAATGATACACTGCATATTACGATATGATATAAGGTATTTTCAATGATACACTGTATATTACGTTATATTACATGGTATTTTCTATGATACACTGCATATTACGTTATATTATAAGGTATTTTCAATGATACACTGCATATTACGTTATATTATAAGGTATTTTCAATGATACACTGCATATTACGCTATATTATAAGGTATTTTCAATGATACACTGCATATTACGCTATATTATAAGGTATTTTCAATGATACACTACATATTACGTTATATTATAAGGTATTTTCAATGATACACTGCATGTTACTTTATATTATAAGGTATTTTCAATGATACACTGCATATTACGTTATATTATAAGGTATTTTCTATGATACACTGCATATTAGGATATGTTATAAGGTATTTTCAATGATACACTGCATATTACGTTATATTATAAGGTATTTTCAATGATAAACTACGATATATTAGAAGGTATTTTCAATGATACACTGCATATTACGTTATATTATAAGGTATTTTAAATGATAAACAACGATTTATTAGAAGGTATTTTCAATGATACACTGCATATTACGTTATATTATAAGGTATTTTCAATGATACACTGTATATTACGTTATATTACATGGTATTTTCTATGATATACTGCATATTACGTTATATTATAAGGTATTTTCAATGATACACTGCATATTACGTTATATTATAAGGTATTTTCAATGATACACTGCATATTACGTTATATTATAAGGTATTTTCAATGATAAACTACGATATATTAGAAGGTATTTTCAATGATACACTGCATATTACGTTATATTATAAGGTATTTTCAATGATACACTGTATATTACGTTATATTACATGGTATTTTCTATGATACACTGCATATTACGTTATATTATAAGGTATTTTCAATGATACACTGCATATTACGTTATATTATAAGGTAGTTTCAATGATAAACAACGATATATTAGAAGGTATTTTCAATGATACACTGCATATTACGTTATATTATAAGGTATTTTCAATGATACACTGTATACTACGTTATATTACATGGTATTTTCTATGATATACTGCATATTAAGTTATATTATAAGGTATTTTCAATGATACACTGCATATTACGTTATATTATAAGGTATTTTCAATGATACACTGCATATTACGTTATATTATAAGGTATTTTCAATGATAAACTACGATATATTAGAAGGTATTTTCAATGATACACTGCATATTACGTTATATTATAAGGTATTTTCAATGATACACTGTATATTACGTTATATTACATGGTATTTTCAATGATACACTGCATATTACGTTATATTATAAGGTATTTTCAATGATACACTGCATATTACGTTATATTACAAGGTATTTTCAATGATACACTGCATATTACGTTATATTATAAGGTATTTTCAATGATACACTGCATATTACGATATGTTATAAGGTATTTTCAATGATACACTGTATATTACGATATATTATAAGGTATTTTCAATGATACACTGCATATTACGTTATATTATAAGGTATTTTCAATGATAAACTACGATATATTAGAAGGAATTTTCAATGATACACTGCATATTATGTTATATTATAAGGTATTTTCAATGATAAACTACGATATATTAGAAGGTATTTTCAATGATACACTGCATATTACGTTATATTATAAGGTATTTTCAATGATACACTGTATATTACGTTATATTACATAGTATTTTCTATGATACACTGCATATTACGTTATATTATAAGGTATTTTCATTGATACACTGCATATTACGTTATATTATAAGGTATTTTCAATGATACACTGTATATTACGTTATATTACATGGTATTTTCTATGATACACTGCATATTACGTTATATTATAAGGTATTGTCAATGATACACTGCATATTACGTTATATTATAAGGTATTTTCAATGATACACTGCATATTACGCTATATTATAAGGTATTTTCAATGATACACTGCATATTACCCTATATTACAAGGTATTTTCAATGATACACTACATATTACGTTATATTATAAGGTATTTTCAATGATACACTGCATGGTACTTTATATTATAAGGTATTTTCAATGATACACTGCATATTACGTTATATTATAAGGTATTTTCTATGATACACTGCATATTAGGATATGTTATAAGGTATTTTCAATGATACACTGCATATTACGTTATATTATAAGGTATTTTCAATGATAAACTACGATATATTAGAAGGTATTTTCAATGATACACTGCATATTACGTTATATTATAAGGTATTTTCAATGATACACTGTATATTACGTTATATTACATGGTATTTTCTATGATACACTGCATATTACGTTATATTATAAGGTATTTTCAATGATACACAGCATATTACGTTATATTATAAGGTATTTTCATTGATACACTGCATATTACGTTATATTATATGGTATTTTCAATGATACACTGTATATTACGTTATATTACATGGTATTTTCTATGATACACTGCATATTACGTTATATTATAAGGTATTGTCAATGATACACTGCATATTACGTTATATTATAAGGTATTTTCAATGATACACTGTATATTACATGGTATTTTCTATGATATACTGCATATTACGTTATATTATAAGGTATTTTCATTGATACACTGCATATTACGTTATATTATAAGGTATTTTCAATGATACACTGCATATTACGTTATATTATAAGGTATTTTCAATGATACACTGCATATTACGTTATATTATAAGGTATTTTCAATGATACACTGCATATTACGTTATATTATAAGGTATTTTCAATGATAAACTACGATATATTAGAAGGTATTTTCATTGATACACTGCATATTACGTTATATTATAAGGTATTTTCAATGATACACTGTATATTACGTTATATTACATGGTATTTTCTATGATACACTGCATATTACGTTATATTATAAGGTATTTTCAATGATACACTGCATATTACGTTATATTATAAGGTATTTTCAATGATACACTGCATATTACGCTATATTATAAGGTATTTTCAATGATACACTGCATATTACGCTATATTATAAGGTATTTTCAATGATACACTACATATTACGTTATATTATAAGGTATTTTCAATGATACACTGCATATTACGTTATATTATAAGGTATTTTCAATGATACACTGCATATTACGTTATATTATAAGGTATTTTCAATGATAAACTACGATATATTAGAAGGTATTTTCAATGATACACTGCATATTACGTTATATTATAAGGTATTTTCAATGATACACTGTATATTACGTTATATTACATGGTATTTTCTATGATACACTGCATATTACGTTATATTATAAGGTATTTTCAATGATACACTGCATATTACGTTATATTATAAGGTAGTTTCAATGATAAACAACGATATATTAGAAGGTATTTTCAATGATACACTGCATATTACGTTATATTATAAGGTATTTTCAATGATACACTGTATACTACGTTATATTACATGGTATTTTCTATGATATACTGCATATTAAGTTATATTATAAGGTATTTTCAATGATACACTGCATATTACGTTATATTATAAGGTATTTTCAATGATACACTGCATATTACGTTATATTATAAGGTATTTTCAATGATAAACTACGATATATTAGAAGGTATTTTCAATGATACACTGCATATTACGTTATATTATATGGTATTTTCAATGATACACTGTATATTACGTTATATTACATGGTATTTTCAATGATACACTGCATATTACGTTATATTATAAGGTATTTTCAATGATACACTGCATATTACGTTATATTACAAGGTATTTTCAATGATACACTGCATATTACGTTATATTATAAGGTATTTTCAATGATACACTGCATATTACGATATGTTATAAGGTATTTTCAATGATACACTGTATATTACGATATATTATAAGGTATTTTCAATGATACACTGCATATTACGTTATATTATAAGGTATTTTCAATGATAAACTACGATATATTAGAAGGAATTTTCAATGATACACTGCATATTATGTTATATTATAAGGTATTTTCAATGATAAACTACGATATATTAGAAGGTATTTTCAATGATACACTGCATATTACGTTATATTATAAGGTATTTTCAATGATACACTGTATATTACGTTATATTACATAGTATTTTCTATGATACACTGCATATTACGTTATATTATAAGGTATTTTCATTGATACACTGCATATTACGTTATATTATAAGGTATTTTCAATGATACACTGTATATTACGTTATATTACATGGTATTTTCTATGATACACTGCATATTACGTTATATTATAAGGTATTGTCAATGATACACTGCATATTACGTTATATTATAAGGTATTTTCAATGATACACTGCATATTACGCTATATTATAAGGTATTTTCAATGATTCACTGCATATTACCCTATATTACAAGGTATTTTCAATGATACACTACATATTACGTTATATTATAAGGTATTTTCAATGATACACTGCATGTTACTTTATATTATAAGGTATTTTCAATGATACACTGCATATTACGTTATATTATAAGGTATTTTCTATGATACACTGCATATTAGGATATGTTATAAGGTATTTTCAATGATACACTGCATATTACGTTATATTATAAGGTATTTTCAATGATAAACTACGATATATTAGAAGGTATTTTCAATGATACACTGCATATTACGTTATATTATAAGGTATTTTCAATGATACACTGTATATTACGTTATATTACATGGTATTTTCTATGATACACTGCATATTACGTTATATTATAAGGTATTTTCAATGATACACTGCATATTACGTTATATTATAAGGTATTTTCAATGATAAACAACGATATATTAGAAGGTATTTTCAATGATACACTGCATATTACGTTATATTATAAGGTATTTTCAATGATACACTGTATACTACGTTATATTACATGGTATTTTCTATGATATACTGCATATTACGTTATATTATAAGGTTTTTTCAATGATACACTGCATATTACGTTATATTATAAGGTATTTTCAATGATACACTGCATATTACGTTATATTATAAGGTATTTTCAATGATAAACTACGATATATTAGAAGGTATTTTCAATGATACACTGCATATTACGTTATATTATAAGGTATTTTCAATGATACACTGTATATTACGTTATATTACATGGTATTTTCTATGATACACTGCATATTACGTTATATTATAAGGTATTTTCAATGATACACTGCATATTACGTTATATTATAAGGTATTTTCAATGATAAACAACGATATATTAGAAGGTATTTTCAATGATACACTGCATATTACGTTATATTATAAGGTATTTTCAATGATACACTGTATACTACGTTATATTACATGGTATTTTCTATGATATACTGCATATTACGTTATATTATAAGGTATTTTCAATGATACACTGCATATTACGTTATATTATAAGGTATTTTCAATGATACACTGCATATTACGTTATATTATAAGGTATTTTCAATGATAAACTACGATATATTAGAAGGTATTTTCAATGATACACTGCATATTACGTTATATTATAAGGTATTTTCAATGATACACTGTATATTACGTTATATTACATGGTATTTTCTATGATACACTGCATATTACGTTATATTATAAGGTATTTTCAATGATAAACAACGATATATTAGAAGGTATTTTCAATGATACACTGCATATTACGTTATATTATAAGGTATTTTCAATGATACACTGTATACTACGTTATATTACATGGTATTTTCTATGATATACTGCATATTACGTTATATTATAAGGTATTTTCAATGATACACTGCATATTACGTTATATTATAAGGTATTTTCAATGATACACTTCATATTACGTTATATTATAAGGTATTTTCAATGATAAACTACGATATATTAGAAGGTATTTTCAATGATACACTGCATATTACGTTATATTATAAGGTATTTTCAATGATACACTGTATATTACGTTATATTACATGGTATTTTCAATGATACACTGCATATTACGTTATATTATAAGGTATTTTCAATGATACACTGCATATTACGTTATATTACAAGGTATTTTCAATGATACACTGCATATTACGTTATATTATAAGGTATTTTCAATGATACACTGCATATTACGATATGTTATAAGGTATTTTCAATGATACACTGTATATTACGATATATTATAAGGTATTTTCAATGATACACTGCATATTACGTTATATTATAAGGTATTTTCAATGATACACTGTATACTACGTTATATTACATGGTATTTTCTATGATATACTGCATATTACGTTATATTATAAGGTATTTTCAATGATACACTGCATATTACGTTATATTATAAGGTATTTTCAATGATACACTGCATATTACGTTATATTATAAGGTATTTTCAATGATAAACTACGATATATTAGAAGGTATTTTCAATGATACACTGCATATTACGTTATATTATAAGGTATTTTCAATGATACACTGTATATTACGTTATATTACATGGTATTTTCAATGATACACTGCATATTACGTTATATTATAAGGTATTTTCAATGATACACTGCATATTACGTTATATTACAAGGTATTTTAAATGATACACTGCATATTACGTTATATTATAAGGTATTTTCAATGATACACTGCATATTACGATATGTTATAAGGTATTTTCAATGATACACTGTATATTACGATATATTATAAGGTATTTTCAATGATACACTGCATATTACGTTATATTATAAGGTATTTTCAATGATAAACTACGATATATTAGAAGGTATTTTCAATGATACACTGCATATTATGTTATATTATAAGGTATTTTCAATAATAAACTACGATATATTAGAAGGTATTTTCAATGATACACTGCATATTACGTTATATTATAAGGTATTTTCAATGATACACTGTATATTACGTTATATTACATAGTATTTTCAATGATACACTGCATATTACGTTATATTATAAGGTATTTTCAATGATAAACTACGATATATTAGAAGGTATTTTCAATGATACACTGCATATTACGTTATATTATAAGGTATTTTCAATGATACACTGCATATTACGTTATATTATAAGGTATTTTCAATGATACACTGCATATTACGATATGTTATAAGGTATTTTCAATGATACACTGTATATTACGATATATTATAAGGTATTTTCAATGATACACTGCATATTACGTTATATTATAAGGTATTTTCAATGATAAACTGCGATATATTAGAAGCTATTTTCAATGATACACTGCATATTATGTTATATTATAAGGTATTTTCAATGATAAACTACGATATATTAGAAGGTATTTTCAATGATACACTGCATATTACGTTATATTATAAGGTATTTTCAATGATACACTGTATATTACGTTATATTACATAGTATTTTCTATGATACACTGCATATTACGTTATATTATAAGGTATTTTCATTGATACACTGCATATTACGTTATATTATAAGGTATTTTCAATGATACACTGTATATTACGTTATATTACATGGTATTTTCTATGATACACTGCATATTACGTTATATTATAAGGTATTGTCAATGATACACTGCATATTACGTTATATTATAAGGTATTTTCAATGATACACTGCATATTACGCTATATTATAAGGTATTTTCAATGATAAACTACGATATATTAGAAGGTATTTTCAATGATACACTGCATATTACGTCATATTATAAGGTATTTTCAATGATTCACTGCATATTACGTTATATTATAAGGTATTTTCAATGATACACTGCATATTACGATATGTTATAAGGTATTTTCAATGATAAACTACGATATATTAGAAGGTATTTTCAATGATACACTGCATATTACGTTATATTATAAGGTATTTTGAATGATACACTGTATATTACGATATGTTATAAGGTATTTTCAATGATACACTGTATATTACGATATATTATAAGGTATTTTCAATGATACACGGCATATTACGTTATATTATAAGGTATTTTCAATGATAAACTACGATATATTAGAAGGTATTTTCAATGATACACTGCATATTATGTTATATTATAAGGTATTTTCAATGATAAACTACGATATATTAGAAGGTATTTTCAATGATACACTGCATATTACGTTATATTATAAGGTATTTTCAATGATACACTGTATATTACGTTATATTACATAGTATTTTCTATGATACACTGCATATTACGTTATATTATAAGGTATTTTCATTGATACACTGCATATTACGTTATATTATAAGGTATTTTCAATGATACACTGTATATTACGTTATATTACATGGTATTTTCTATGATACACTGCATATTACGTTATATTATAAGGTATTTTCTATGATACACTGCATATTAGGATATGTTATAAGGTATTTTCAATGATACACTGCATATTACGTTATATTATAAGGTATTTTCAATGATAAACTACGATATATTAGAAGGTATTTTCAATGATACACTGCATATTACGTTATATTATAAGGTATTTTCAATGATAAACAACGATATATTAGAAGGTATTTTCAATAATACACTGCATATTACGTTATATTATAAGGTATTTTCAATGATACACTGTATATTACGTTATATTACATGGTATTTTCAATGATATACTGCATATTACGTTATATTATAAGGTATTTTCAATGATACACTGCATATTACGTTATATTATAAGGTATTTTCAATGATACACTGCATATTACGTTATATTATAAGGTATTTTCAATGATAAACTACGATATATTAGAAGGTATTTTCAATGATACACTGCATATTACGTTATATTATAAGGTATATTCAATGATACACTGTATATTACGTTATATTACATGGTATTTTCTATGATACACTGCATATTACGTTATATTATAAGGTATTTTCAATGATACACTGCATATTACGTTATATTATAAGGTATTTTCAATGATACACTGCATATTACGTTATATTATAAGGTATTTTCAATGATACACTGCATATTACGTTATATTATAAGGTATTTTCAATGATACACTGCATATTACGATATGTTATAAGGTATTTTCAATGATACACTGCATATTATGTTATATTATAAGGTATTTTCAATGATAAACTACGATATATTAGAAGGTATTTTCAATGATACACTGCATATTACGTTACATTATAAGGTATTTTCAATGATACACTGTATATTACGTTATATTACATAGTATTTTCTATGATACACTGCATATTACGTTATATTATAAGGTATTTTCATTGATACACTGCATATTACGTTATATTATAAGGTATTTTCAATGATACACTGTATATTACGTTATATTACATGGTATTTTCTATGATACACTGCATATTACGTTATATTATAAGGTATTGTCAATGATACACTGCATATTACGTTATATTATAAGGTATTTTCAATGATAAACTACGATATATTAGAAGGTATTTTCAATGATACACTGCATATTATGTTATATTATAAGGTATTTTCAATGATAAACTACGATATATTAGAAGGTATTTTCAATGATACACTGCATATTACGTTATATTATAAGGTATTTTCAATGATACACTGTATATTACGTTATATTACATAGTATTTTCTATGATACACTGCATATTACGTTATATTATAAGGTATTTTCATTGATACACTGCATATTACGTTATATTATAAGGTATTTTCAATGATACACTGTATATTACGTTATATTACATGGTATTTTCTATGATACACTGCATATTACGTTATATTATAAGGTATTTTCTATGATACACTGCATATTAGGATATGTTATAAGGTATTTTCAATGATACACTGCATATTACGTTATATTATAAGGTATTTTCAATGATAAACTACGATATATTAGAAGGTATTTTCAATGATACACTGCATATTACGTTATATTATAAGGTATTTTCAATGATAAACAACGATATATTAGAAGGTATTTTCAATAATACACTGCATATTACGTTATATTATAAGGTATTTTCAATGATACACTGTATATTACGTTATATTACATGGTATTTTCTATGATATACTGCATATTACGTTATATTATAAGGTATTTTCAATGATACACTGCATATTACGTTATATTATAAGGTATTTTCAATGATACACTGCATATTACGTTATATTATAAGGTATTTTCAATGATAAACTACGATATATTAGAAGGTATTTTCAATGATACACTGCATATTACGTTATATTATAAGGTATATTCAATGATACACTGTATATTACGTTATATTACATGGTATTTTCTATGATACACTGCATATTACGTTATATTATAAGGTATTTTCAATGATACACTGCATATTACGTTATATTATAAGGTATTTTCAATGATACACTGCATATTACGTTATATTATAAGGTATTTTCAATGATACACTGCATATTACGTTATATTATAAGGTATTTTCAATGATAAACTACGATATATTAGAAGGTATTTTCAATGATACACTGCATATTACGTTATATTATAAGGTATTTTCAATGATACACTGTATATTACGTTATATTACATGGTATTTTCAATGATACACTGCATATTACGTTATATTATAAGGTATTTTCAATGATACACTGCATATTACGTTATATTACAAGGTATTTTCAATGATACACTGCATATTACGTTATATTATAAGGTATTTTCAATGATACACTGCATATTACGATATGTTATAAGGTATTTTCAATGATACACTGCATATTATGTTATATTATAAGGTATTTTCAATGATAAACTACGATATATTAGAAGGTATTTTCAATGATACACTGCATATTACGTTACATTATAAGGTATTTTCAATGATACACTGTATATTACGTTATATTACATAGTATTTTCTATGATACACTGCATATTACGTTATATTATAAGGTATTTTCATTGATACACTGCATATTACGTTATATTATAAGGTATTTTCAATGATACACTGCATATTACGTTATATTATAAGGTATTGTCAATGATACACTGCATATTACGTTATATTATAAGGTATTTTCAATGATACACTGTATATTACATGGTATTTTCTATGATATACTGCATATTACGTTATATTATAAGGTATTTTCAATGATACACTGCATATTACGTTATATTATAAGGTATTTTCAATGATACACTGCATATTACGATATATTATAAGGTATTTTCAATGATACACTGCATATTACGTTATATTATAAGGTATTTTCAATGATACACTGCATATTACGTTATATTATAAGGTGTTTTCAATGATAAACTACGATATATTAGAAGGTATTTTCATTGATACACTGCATATTACGTTATATTATAAGGTATTTTCAATGATACACTGTATATTACGTTATATTACATGGTATTTTCTATGATACACTGCATATTACGTTATATTATAAGGTATTTTCAATGATACACTGCATATTACGTTATATTATAAGGTATTTTCAATGATACACTGCATATTACGTTATATTATAAGGTATTTTCAATGATACACTGCATATTACGTTATATTATAAGGTGTTTTCAATGATAAACTACGATATATTAGAAGGTATTTTCAATGATACACTACATATTACGTTATATTATAAGGTATTTTCAATGATACACTGCATGTTACTTTATATTATAAGGTATTTTAAATGATACACTGCATATTACGTTATATTATAAGGTATTTTCTATGATACACTGCATATTAGGATATGTTATAAGGTATTTTCAATGATACACTGCATATTACGTTATATTATAAGGTATTTTCAATGATAAACTACGATATATTAGAAGGTATTTTCAATGATACACTGCATATTACGTTATATTATAAGGTATTTTCAATGATACACTGCATATTACGTTATATTATAAGGTATTTTCAATGATACACTGTATATTACGTTATATTACATGGTATTTTCTATGATATACTGCATATTACGTTATATTATAAGGTATTTTCAATGATACACTGCATATTACGTTATATTACAAGGTATTTTCAATGATACACTGCATATTACGTTATATTATAAGGTATTTTCAATGATACACTGCATATTACGTTATATTATAAGGTATTTTCAATGATAAACTGCGATATATTAGAAGCTATTTTCAATGATACACTGCATATTATGTTATATTATAAGGTATTTTCAATGATAAACTACGATATATTAGAAGGTATTTTCAATGATACACTGCATATTACGTTATATTATAAGGTATTTTCAATGATACACTGCATATTACGTTATATTATAAGGTATTTTCAATGATACACTGCATATTGCGTTATATTACAAGGTATTTTCAATGATACACTGCATATTACGTTATATTATAAGGTATTTTCAATGATACACTGGATATTACGCTATATTATAAGGTATTTTCATTGATATACTGCATATTACGTTATATTAGAAGGTATTTTCAATGATACATTGCATATTACGTTATATTATATGGTATTTTCAATGACACACTGCATATTACGTTATATTATAAGGTATTTTCAATGATAAACTACGATATATTATAAGGTGTTTTCAATGATAAACTACGATATATTAGAAGGTATTTTCAATGATACACTACATATTACGTTATATTATAAGGTATTTTCAATGATACACTGTATATTACATGGTATTTTCTATGATATACTGCATATTACGTTATATTATAAGGTATTTTCAATGATACACTGCATATTACGTTATATTATAAGGTATTTTCAATGATACACTGCATATTACGATATATTATAAGGTATTTTCAATGATACACTGCATATTACGTTATATTATAAGGTATTTTCAATGATACACTGCATATTACGTTATATTATAAGGTGTTTTCAATGATAAACTACGATATATTAGAAGGTATTTTCATTGATACACTGCATATTACGTTATATTATAAGGTATTTTCAATGATACACTGTATATTACGTTATATTACATGGTATTTTCTATGATACACTGCATATTACGTTATATTATAAGGTATTTTCAATGATACACTGCATATTACGTTATATTATAAGGTATTTTCAATGATACACTGCATATTACGTTATATTATAAGGTATTTTCAATGATACACTGCATATTACGTTATATTATAAGGTGTTTTCAATGATAAACTACGATATATTAGAAGGTATTTTCAATGATACACTACATATTACGTTATATTATAAGGTATTTTCAATGATAAACTACGATATATTAGAAGGTATTTTCAATGATACACTGCATATTACGTTATATTATAAGGTATTTTCAATGATACACTGTATATTACGTTATATTACATGGTATTTTCTATGATACACTGCATATTACGTTATATTATAAGGTATTTTCAATGATACACTGCATATTACGTTATATTATAAGGTAGTTTCAATGATAAACAACGATATATTAGAAGGTATTTTCAATGATACACTGCATGTTACTTTATATTATAAGGTATTTTAAATGATACACTGCATATTACGTTATATTATAAGGTATTTTCTATGATACACTGCATATTAGGATATGTTATAAGGTATTTTCAATGATACACTGCATATTACGTTATATTATAAGGTATTTTCAATGATAAACTACGATATATTAGAAGGTATTTTCAATGATACACTGCATATTACGTTATATTATAAGGTATTTTCAATGATACACTGCATATTACGTTATATTATAAGGTATTTTCAATGATACACTGTATATTACGTTATATTACATGGTATTTTCTATGATATACTGCATATTACGTTATATTATAAGGTATTTTCAATGATACACTGCATATTACGTTATATTATAAGGTATTTTCAATGATACACTGCATATTACGTTATATTATAAGGTATTTTCAATGATACACTGGATATTACGCTATATTATAAGGTATTTTCAATGATACACTGCATATTACGATATATTAGAAGGTATTTTCAATGATACACTGCATATTACGTTATATTATAAGGTATTTTCAATGATACACTGTATATTACGTTATATTACATGGTATTTTCTATGATACACTGCATATTACGTTATATTATAAGGTATTTTCAATGATACACTGCATATTACGTTATATTATAAGGTGTTTTCAATGATAAACTACGATATATTAGAAGGTATTTTCATTGATACACTGCATATTACGTTATATTATAAGGTATTTTCAATGATACACTGTATATTACGTTATATTACATGGTATTTTCTATGATACACTGCATATTACGTTATATTATAAGGTATTTTCAATGATACACTGCATATTACGTTATATTATAAGGTATTTTCAATGATACACTGCATATTACGTTATATTATAAGGTATTTTCAATGATACACTGCATATTACGTTATATTATAAGGTGTTTTCAATGATAAACTACGATATATTAGAAGGTATTTTCAATGATACACTACATATTACGTTATATTATAAGGTATTTTCAATGATACACTGCATGTTACTTTATATTATAAGGTATTTTAAATGATACACTGCATATTACGTTATATTATAAGGTATTTTCTATGATACACTGCATATTAGGATATGTTATAAGGTATTTTCAATGATACACTGTATATTACGTTATATTACATGGTATTTTCTATGATATACTGCATATTACGTTATATTATAAGGTATTTTCAATGATACACTGCATATTGCGTTATATTACAAGGTATTTTCAATGATACACTGCATATTACGTTATATTATAAGGTATTTTCAATGATACACTGGATATTACGCTATATTATAAGGTATTTTCATTGATATACTGCATATTACGTTATATTAGAAGGTATTTTCAATGATACATTGCATATTACGTTATATTATATGGTATTTTCAATGACACACTGCATATTACGTTATATTATAAGGTATTTTCAATGATAAACAACGATATATTATAAGGTGTTTTCAATGATAAACTACGATATATTAGAAGGTATTTTCAATGATACACTACATATTACGTTATATTATAAGGTATTTTCAATGATACACTGCATGTTACTTTATATTATAAGGTATTTTAAATGATACACTGCATATTACGTTATATTATAAGGTATTTTCTATGATACACTGCATATTAGGATATGTTATAAGGTATTTTCAATGATACACTGCATATTACGTTATATTATAAGGTATTTTCAATGATAAACTACGATATATTAGAAGGTATTTTCAATGATACACTGCATATTACGTTATATTATAAGGTATTTTCAATGATACACTGCATATTACGTTATATTATAAGGTATTTTCAATGATACACTGTATATTACGTTATATTACATGGTATTTTCTATGATATACTGCATATTACGTTATATTATAAGGTATTTTCAATGATACACTGCATATTACGTTATATTATAAGGTATTTTCAATGATACACTGCATATTACGTTATATTACAAGGTATTTTCAATGATACACTGCATATTACGTTATATTATAAGGTATTTTCAATGATACACTGGATATTACGCTATATTATAAGGTATTTTCATTGATATAATGCATATTACGATATATTAGAAGGTATTTTCAATGATACACTGCATATTACGTTATATTATAAGGTATTTTCAATGATACACTGTATATTACGTTATATTACATGGTATTTTCTATGATACACTGCATATTACGTTATATTATAAGGTATTTTCAATGATACACTGCATATTACGTTATATTATAAGGTATTTTCAATGATACACTGCATATTGCGTTATATTACAAGGTATTTTCAATGATATACTGCATATTACGTTATATTATAAGGTATTTTCAATGATACACTGGATATTACGCTATATTATAAGGTATTTTCATTGATATACTGCATATTACGTTATATTAGAAGGTATTTTCAATGATACATTGCATATTACGTTATATTATATGGTATTTTCAATGACACACTGCATATTACGTTATATTATAAGGTATTTTCAATGATAAACAACGATATATTATAAGGTGTTTTCAATGATAAACTACGATATATTAGAAGGTATTTTCAATGATACACTACATATTACGTTATATTATAAGGTATTTTCAATGATACACTGTATATTACATGGTATTTTCTATGATATACTGCATATTACGTTATATTATAAGGTATTTTCAATGATACACTGCATATTACGTTATATTATAAGGTATTTTCAATGATACACTGCATATTACGATATATTATAAGGTATTTTCAATGATACACTGCATATTACGTTATATTATAAGGTATTTTCAATGATACACTGCATATTACGTTATATTATAAGGTGTTTTCAATGATAAACTACGATATATTAGAAGGTATTTTCATTGATACACTGCATATTACGTTATATTATAAGGTATTTTCAATGATACACTGTATATTACGTTATATTACATGGTATTTTCTATGATACACTGCATATTACGTTATATTATAAGGTATTTTCAATGATACACTGCATATTACGTTATATTATAAGGTATTTTCAATGATACACTGCATATTACGTTATATTATAAGGTATTTTCAATGATACACTGCATATTACGTTATATTATAAGGTGTTTTCAATGATAAACTACGATATATTAGAAGGTATTTTCAATGATACACTACATATTACGTTATATTATAAGGTATTTTCAATGATACACTGCATGTTACTTTATATTATAAGGTATTTTAAATGATACACTGCATATTACGTTATATTATAAGGTATTTTCTATGATACACTGCATATTAGGATATGTTATAAGGTATTTTCAATGATACACTGCATATTACGTTATATTATAAGGTATTTTCAATGATAAACTACGATATATTAGAAGGTATTTTCAATGATACACTGCATATTACGTTATATTATAAGGTATTTTCAATGATACACTGCATATTACGTTATATTATAAGGTATTTTCAATGATACACTGTATATTACGTTATATTACATGGTATTTTCTATGATATACTGCATATTACGTTATATTATAAGGTATTTTCAATGATACACTGCATATTACGTTATATTATAAGGTATTTTCAATGATACACTGCATATTACGTTATATTACAAGGTATTTTCAATGATACACTGCATATTACGTTATATTATAAGGTATTTTCAATGATACACTGGATATTACGCTATATTATAAGGTATTTTCATTGATATACTGCATATTACGATATATTAGAAGGTATTTTCAATGATACACTGCATATTACGTTATATTATAAGGTATTTTCAATGATACACTGTATATTACGTTATATTACATGGTATTTTCTATGATACACTGCATATTACGTTATATTATAAGGTATTTTCAATGATACACTGCATATTACGTTATATTATAAGGTATTTTCAATGATACACTGCATATTACGTTATATTATAAGGTATTTTCAATGATACACTACGATATATTAGAAGGTATTTTCAATGATACACTACATATTACGTTATATTATAAGGTATTTTCAATGATACACTGCATGTTACTTTATATTATAAGGTATTTTAAATGATACACTGCATATTACGTTATATTATAAGGTATTTTCAATGATACACTGCATATTACGTTATATTATAAGGTGTTTTCAATGATAAACTACGATATATTAGAAGATATTTTCAATGATACACTACATATTACGTTATATTATAAGGTATTTTCAATGATAAACTACGATATATTAGAAGGTATTTTCAATGATACACTGCATATTACGTTATATTATAAGGTATTTTCAATGATACACTGTATATTACGTTATATTACATGGTATTTTCTATGATACACTGCATATTACGTTATATTATAAGGTATTTTCAATGATACACTGCATATTACGTTATATTATAAGGTAGTTTCAATGATAAACAACGATATATTAGAAGGTATTTTCAATGATACACTGCATGTTACTTTATATTATAAGGTATTTTAAATGATACACTGCATATTACGTTATATTATAAGGTATTTTCTATGATACACTGCATATTAGGATATGTTATAAGGTATTTTCAATGATACACTGCATATTACGTTATATTATAAGGTATTTTCAATGATAAACTACGATATATTAGAAGGTATTTTCAATGATACACTGCATATTACGTTATATTATAAGGTATTTTCAATGATACACTGCATATTACGTTATATTATAAGGTATTTTCAATGATACACTGTATATTACGTTATATTACATGGTATTTTCTATGATATACTGCATATTACGTTATATTATAAGGTATTTTCAATGATACACTGCATATTACGTTATATTATAAGGTATTTTCAATGATACACTGCATATTACGTTATATTACAAGGTATTTTCAATGATACACTGCATATTACGTTATATTATAAGGTATTTTCAATGATACACTGGATATTACGCTATATTATAAGGTATTTTCAATGATACACTGCATATTACGATATATTAGAAGGTATTTTCAATGATACACTGCATATTACGTTATATTATAAGGTATTTTCAATGATACACTGTATATTACGTTATATTACATGGTATTTTCTATGATACACTGCATATTACGTTATATTATAAGGTATTTTCAATGATACACTGCATATTACGTTATATTATAAGGTGTTTTCAATGATAAACTACGATATATTAGAAGGTATTTTCATTGATACACTGCATATTACGTTATATTATAAGGTATTTTCAATGATACACTGTATATTACGTTATATTACATGGTATTTTCTATGATACACTGCATATTACGTTATATTATAAGGTATTTTCAATGATACACTGCATATTACGTTATATTATAAGGTATTTTCAATGATACACTGCATATTACGTTATATTATAAGGTATTTTCAATGATACACTGCATATTACGTTATATTATAAGGTGTTTTCAATGATAAACTACGATATATTAGAAGGTATTTTCAATGATACACTACATATTACGTTATATTATAAGGTATTTTCAATGATACACTGCATGTTACTTTATATTATAAGGTATTTTAAATGATACACTGCATATTACGTTATATTATAAGGTATTTTCTATGATACACTGCATATTAGGATATGTTATAAGGTATTTTCAATGATACACTGTATATTACGTTATATTACATGGTATTTTCTATGATATACTGCATATTACGTTATATTATAAGGTATTTTCAATGATACACTGCATATTGCGTTATATTACAAGGTATTTTCAATGATACACTGCATATTACGTTATATTATAAGGTATTTTCAATGATACACTGGATATTACGCTATATTATAAGGTATTTTCATTGATATACTGCATATTACGTTATATTAGAAGGTATTTTCAATGATACATTGCATATTACGTTATATTATATGGTATTTTCAATGACACACTGCATATTACGTTATATTATAAGGTATTTTCAATGATAAACAACGATATATTATAAGGTGTTTTCAATGATAAACTACGATATATTAGAAGGTATTTTCAATGATACACTACATATTACGTTATATTATAAGGTATTTTCAATGATACACTGCATGTTACTTTATATTATAAGGTATTTTAAATGATACACTGCATATTACGTTATATTATAAGGTATTTTCTATGATACACTGCATATTAGGATATGTTATAAGGTATTTTCAATGATACACTGCATATTACGTTATATTATAAGGTATTTTCAATGATAAACTACGATATATTAGAAGGTATTTTCAATGATACACTGCATATTACGTTATATTATAAGGTATTTTCAATGATACACTGCATATTACGTTATATTATAAGGTATTTTCAATGATACACTGTATATTGCGTTATATTACAAGGTATTTTCAATGATACACTGCATATTACGTTATATTATAAGGTATTTTCAATGATACACTGGATATTACGCTATATTATAAGGTATTTTCATTGATATACTGCATATTACGTTATATTAGAAGGTATTTTCAATGATACATTGCATATTACGTTATATTATATGGTATTTTCAATGACACACTGCATATTACGTTATATTATAAGGTATTTTCAATGATAAACAACGATATATTATAAGGTGTTTTCAATGATAAACTACGATATATTAGAAGGTATTTTCAATGATACACTACATATTACGTTATATTATAAGGTATTTTCAATGATACACTGTATATTACATGGTATTTTCTATGATATACTGCATATTACGTTATATTATAAGGTATTTTCAATGATACACTGCATATTACGTTATATTATAAGGTATTTTCAATGATACACTGCATATTACGATATATTATAAGGTATTTTCAATGATACACTGCATATTACGTTATATTATAAGGTATTTTCAATGATACACTGCATATTACGTTATATTATAAGGTGTTTTCAATGATAAACTACGATATATTAGAAGGTATTTTCATTGATACACTGCATATTACGTTATATTATAAGGTATTTTCAATGATACACTGTATATTACGTTATATTACATGGTATTTTCTATGATACACTGCATATTACGTTATATTATAAGGTATTTTCAATGATACACTGCATATTACGTTATATTATAAGGTATTTTCAATGATACACTGCATATTACGTTATATTATAAGGTATTTTCAATGATACACTGCATATTACGTTATATTATAAGGTGTTTTCAATGATACACTGGATATTACGCTATATTATAAGGTATTTTCATTGATATACTGCATATTACGTTATATTAGAAGGTATTTTCAATGATACATTGCATATTACGTTATATTATATGGTATTTTCAATGACACACTGCATATTACGTTATATTATAAGGTATTTTCAATGATAAACAACGATATATTATAAGGTGTTTTCAATGATAAACTACGATATATTAGAAGGTATTTTCAATGATACACTACATATTACGTTATATTATAAGGTATTTTCAATGATACACTGCATGTTACTTTATATTATAAGGTATTTTAAATGATACACTGCATATTACGTTATATTATAAGGTATTTTCTATGATACACTGCATATTAGGATATGTTATAAGGTATTTTCAATGATACACTGCATATTACGTTATATTATAAGGTATTTTCAATGATAAACTACGATATATTAGAAGGTATTTTCAATGATACACTGCATATTACGTTATATTATAAGGTATTTTCAATGATACACTGCATATTACGTTATATTATAAGGTATTTTCAATGATACACTGTATATTACGTTATATTACATGGTATTTTCTATGATATACTGCATATTACGTTATATTATAAGGTATTTTCAATGATACACTGCATATTACGTTATATTATAAGGTATTTTCAATGATACACTGCATATTACGTTATATTACAAGGTATTTTCAATGATACACTGCATATTACGTTATATTATAAGGTATTTTCAATGATACACTGGATATTACGCTATATTATAAGGTATTTTCATTGATATAATGCATATTACGATATATTAGAAGGTATTTTCAATGATACACTGCATATTACGTTATATTATAAGGTATTTTCAATGATACACTGTATATTACGTTATATTACATGGTATTTTCTATGATACACTGCATATTACGTTATATTATAAGGTATTTTCAATGATACACTGCATATTACGTTATATTATAAGGTATTTTCAATGATACACTGCATATTGCGTTATATTACAAGGTATTTTCAATGATACACTGCATATTACGTTATATTATAAGGTATTTTCAATGATACACTGGATATTACGCTATATTATAAGGTATTTTCATTGATATACTGCATATTACGATATATTAGAAGGTATTTTCAATGATACACTACATATTACGTTATATTATAAGGTATTTTCAATGATACACTGTATATTACATGGTATTTTCTATGATATACTGCATATTACGTTATATTATAAGGTATTTTCAATGATACACTGCATATTACGTTATATTATAAGGTATTTTCAATGATACACTGCATATTACGATATATTATAAGGTATTTTCAATGATACACTGCATATTACGTTATATTATAAGGTATTTTCAATGATACACTGCATATTACGTTATATTATAAGGAATTTTCAATGATAAACTACGATATAATATAAGGTATTTTCAATGATACACTACATATTACGTCATATTATAAGTTATTTCCAATGATACAATGCAAATTACGTTATATTATAAGGTATTTTCAATGATAAACTACGATATATTATAAGGTATTTTCAATGATACACTGCATATTTCGTTATATTATAAGGCATTTTCAATGATACACTGCATATTACGTTTTATTATAAGGTGTTTTCAATGATACACTGCATATTACGTTATATTATAAGGTATTTTCAATGATACACTGCATATTACGTTATATTATAAGGTATTTTCAATGATACACTGCATGTTACTTTATATTATATGGTATTTTCAATGATACACTGCATATTACGTTATATTATAAGGTATTTTCTATGATACACTGCATATTAGGATATGTTATAAGGTATTTTCAATGATACACTGCATATAACGTTATATTATAAGGTATTTTCAATGATACACTGTATATTACGTTATATTACATGGTATTTTCTATGATACACTGCATATTACGTCATATTAGATGGTATTGCCAATGATACACTGCATATTACGTTATATTATAAGGTATTTCCAATGATAAACTACATATTACGATATATTATAAGGTATTTTCAATGATACACTGCATATTACGTTATATTATAAGGTTATTTGCAATGAAACACTGTATGTTACGTTATATTAAAAGGTATTTTCAATGATGCACTGTATATTACGTTATATTATAAGGAATTTTCAATGATACACTGCATATTACGTTATATTATAAGGTTATTTGCAATGAAACACTGCATATTACGTTATATTATAAGGAATTTTCAATGATAAACTACGATATAATATAAGGTATTTTCAATGATACACTACATATTACGTCATATTATAAGTTATTTCCAATGATACAATGCAAATTACGTTATATTATAAGGTATTTTCAATGATAAACTACGATATATTATAAGGTATTTTCAATGATACACTGCATATTTCGTTATATTATAAGGCATTTTCAATGATACACTGCATATTACGTTTTATTATAAGGTGTTTTCAATGATACACTGCATATTACGTTATATTATAAGGTATTTTCAATGATACACTACAAATTACGATATATTATAAGGTATTTTCAATGATAAACTACAAATTACGATATATTATAAGGTATCTTCAATGATAAACTACAAATTACGATATAATATAAGGTATTTCCAATGATACACTACATATTACGTCATATTATAAGTTATTTCCAATGATACAATGCAAATTACGTTATGTTATAAGGTATTTACAATGATAAACTACATATTACGATATATTATAAGGTATTTTCAATGATATACTGTATATTACGTTGTAGTATAAGGTATTTTCAATGATACACTGCATATTACGTCATATTAGATGGTATTGCCAATGATACACTGCATATTACGTTATATTATAAGGTATTTCCAATGATAAACTACATATTACGATATATTATAAGGTATTTTCAATGATACACTGCATATTACGTTATATTATAAGGTTATTTGCAATGAAACACTGTATGTTACGTTATATTAAAAGGTATTTTCAATGATGCACTGCATATTACGTTATATTATAAGGAATTCTCAATGATACACTGCATATTACGTTATATTATAAGGTTATTTGCAATGAAACACTGCATATTACGTTATATTATAAGGAATTTTCAATGATAAACTACGATATAATATAAGGTATTTTCAATGATACACTACATATTACGTCATATTATAAGTTATTTCCAATGATACAATGCAAATTACGTTATATTATAAGGAATTTTCAATGATAAACTACGATATATTATAAGGTATTTTCAATGATACACTGCATATTTTGTTATATTATAAGGCATTTTCAATGATACACTGCATATTACGTTTTATTATAAGGTGTTTTCAATGATACACTGCATATTACGTTATATTATAAGGTATTTTCAATGATACACTACAAATTACGATATATTGTAAGGTATTTTCAATGATAAACTACAAATTACGATATATTATAAGGTATCTTCAATGATAAACTACAAATTACGATATAATATAAGGTATTTTCAATGATACACTACATATTACGTCATATTATAAGTTATTTCCAATGATACAATACAAATTACGTTATATTATAAGGAATTCTCAATGATAAACTACGATATATTAGAAGGTACTTTCAATGATACACTGCATATTACGTCATATTATAAGGAATTTTCAATGATACACTGCATATTACGTTATATTATAAGGTTATTAGCAATGAAACACTGCATATTACGTTATATTATAAGGAATTTTCAATGATAAACTACGATATAATATAAGGTATTTCCAATGATACACTACATATTACGTCATATTATAAGTTATTTCCAATGATACAATGCAAATTACGTTATGTTATAAGGTATTTACAATGATAAACTACATATTACGATATATTATAAGGTATTTTCAATGATATACTGTATATTACGTTGTAGTATAAGGTATTTTCAATGATACACTGCATATTACGTCATATTAGATGGTATTGCCAATGATACACTGCATATTACGTTATATTATAAGGTATTTCCAATGATAAACTACATATTACGATATATTATAAGGTATTTTCAATGATACACTGCATATTACGTTATATTATAAGGTTATTTGCAATGAAACACTGTATGTTACGTTATATTAAAAGGTATTTTCAATGATGCACTGCATATTACGTTATATTATAAGGAATTTTCAATGATACACTGCATATTACGTTATATTATAAGGTTATTAGCAATGAAACACTGCATATTACGTTATATTATAAGGAATTTTCAATGATAAACTACGATATAATATAAGGTATTTCCAATGATACACTACATATTACGTCATATTATAAGTTATTTCCAATGATACAATGCAAATTACGTTATGTTATAAGGTATTTACAATGATAAACTACATATTAAGATATATTATAAGGTATTTTCAATGATATACTGTATATTACGTTGTAGTATAAGGTATTTTCAATGATACAATGCAAATTACGTTATATTATAAGGAATTTTCAATGATAAACTACGATATATTATAAGGTATTTTCAATGATACACTGCATATTTCGTTATATTATAAGGCATTTTCAATGATACACTGCATATTACGTTTTATTATAAGGTGTTTTCAATGATACACTGCATATTACGTTATATTATAAGGTATTTTCAATGATACACTACAAATTACGATATATTATAAGGTATTTTCAATGATAAACTACAAATTACGATATATTATAAGGAATTCTCAATGATACACTGCATATTACGTTATATTATAAGGAATTCTCAATGATAAACTACGATATATTACAAGGTATTTTCAATGATACACTGCATATTACGTCATATTATAAGGAATTTTCAATGATACACTGCATATTACGTTATATTATAAGGTTATTTGCAATGAAACACTGCATATTACGTTATATTATAAGGAATTTTCAATGATAAACTACGATATAATATATGGTATTTTCAATGATACACTACATATTACGTCATATTATAAGTTATTTCCAATGATACAATGCAAATTACGTTATGTTATAAGGAATTTTCAATGATAAACTACGATATATTATAAGGTATTTTCAATGATACACTGCATATTTCGTTATATTATAAGGCATTTTCAATGATACACTGCATATTACGTTTTATTATAAGGTGTTTTCAATGATACACTGCATATTACGTTATATTATAAGGTATTTTCAATGATACACTACAAATTACGATATATTATAAGGTATTTTCAATGATATACTGTATATTACGTTGTAGTATAAGGTATTTTCAATGATACACTGCATATTACGTCATATTAGATGGTATTGCCAATGATACACTGCATATTACGTTATATTATAAGGTATTTCCAATGATAAACTACATATTACGATATATTATAAGGTATTTTCAATGATACACTGCATATTACGTTATATTATAAGGTTATTTGCAATGAAACACTGTATGTTACGTTATATTAAAAGGTATTTTCAATGATGCACTGCATATTACGTTATATTATAAGGAATTTTCAATGATACACTGCATATTACGTTATATTATAAGGTTATTTGCAATGAAACACTGCATATTACGTTATATTATAAGGAATTTTCAATGATAAACTACGATATATTATAAGGTATTTTCAATGATACACTGCATATTTCGTTATATTATAAGGTATTTTCAATTATACACTACGAATTACGATATATTATAAGGTATCTTCAATGATACACTACAAATTACGATATATTATAAGGTATTTTCAATGATACACTGCATATTACTTTATATTATAAGGTATTCTCAATGATACACTGCATATTACGTTATATTATAAGGAATTCTCAATGATAAACTACGATATATTACAAGGTATTTTCAATGATACACTGCATATTACGTCATATTATAAGGAATTTTCAATGATACACTGCATATTACGTTATATTATAAGGTTATTTGCAATGAAACACTGCATATTACGTTATATTATAGGGAATTTTCAATGATAAACTACGATATAATATAAGGTATTTTCAATGATACACTACATATTACGTCATATTATAAGTTATTTCCAATGATACAATGCAAATTACGTTTGTAACCGTGTCGGTTACATATCGACACTTCGCGAGTATCGAACGTAGGGATCGTTCTTATCACGGCAAACCGGAATGTCTTACACATTACGCGTGATGGTGGGAGATTGCAAGATCCCCACTAACTAAGATTGCGCACGCATCGATCCCCACTTCGATAGCGATCGAAGGAGGTCGATGCGGATCGTCGAGAGAGCACTCTACGTCTGGAAGCGATCCAGTAAACACACTATTCGCGAGGTGTCCGTTCGACGATAACCGGTGCGTATTCGGGAGGCCAAACCGTCCTGTTGTATTAGACAAATCGTCTCTTCAACCTCGATACGTACACGCCTCAAACCGAGGAGTCGCAATCGCAAACCGCGTCGCGGCACAGTTTAACGTAGTCACCGATGCGTATTACAATCGTAACCGCGTAGTTGTCAATATTTCCGTGATTATTTAAAGCACTTATTTGTCCACGCGAATCCGAAAGTTGTAAATTGCCATACGAGCAATCGCGTAATTAAAGAGTTAATAAATTTTAGTAGACAGCGAGCCTAATTCGTAACTGCGCGATACGCGTCGTGCGGACACCACTAGTGACCTTTGATATAAATAAACTCTCGGTAGATTCGGAATGAGATCGTCAATTCGTTGGTATTATTGAAGAATCACACGACTTCATTATCATCGTTGAATGTCGTTGTTGTGTTATCCGTCCGTGGTTAGCTGTTCTAGTCACCTTGTCTTTGGATAGGACATTTGAATTTACACGGCTAATGAAATTCCGTAAATACTGGAGGTTGCTCTGAGTCCACAAATTGTGCTGAGGAGTAACTCTTAAGTGTTAAGGAGGATCTGCGGCTAGTGACAGCTTCTATTGCATGTGAATCATCTGAGAATTCAGCCGGTCACATGAATAGTAAGCTGGTTCAATGGTTCTATGCATAAATCAATTGATTGTTATTAATTGACGGGAGGATTTTACACGACTAAGATTTCTCTATCGACACCGGAATCTACTCCGAGTCCACAATCGTGCTGACGAGTAATTCTTGGGTGTGGCGGAGAGGTCGAGGTTTAGTGGTTGTTTTGACCCATGCGTATCATCTGCATATCGGCCGATCGCATGGGTAGTGAAACGGTCCTACTGATCCTTGAATAACGCCAATTGGCAATTTAACCGCGATAGTTCATTTTGAGTCACAATTTAATTAACGGATGACAATCACTTATATCTGAAATATTTCGAATATAATATTTGGACCTTGCTACAGCAAGTGCGAGTAATAGGATGATACATGACTGGGCTATTCCTAATCACTGGAAGGTACTCTGAGTCCACATATTGTGCTGAAGAGTAATTCTTGAGTGCGGGGAGAGCCTGAGTCTGGTAGGTGTCTCTATTCAGGTGATCGACTGAGCAATCGGTCGATAACATGAATGGTGAGATCGTCCAGTGGATGTCCATGAATATCTCAAAGATCACTAGCGCGTTATTTACCAATATATATACATACATATTTATATATACTTAATACTCGTTCCCTGGGTTGGGAGATTCAAGAAGATTATTACGTCCAGACGTAGGGTCAACATATTGGCTGACGCCGTCCTTGAACACCGTATTAACTCGTTACTCTATTGTAAGAGCCGGTGCTCCGGACAGACTGATTGTATTGACTGATAACCGTTTCGCTTGGATATTCACGCCGAATTCGTAAACACGTTGTAATTTTTTTGTTTTTGATATACAGAATATATCACCCTTTTACCAGTTCTCACTTGCAACATTTAATTCTTCATCCAGACCTTTCCGCCGTCCATTGCATGGAGGTTCGGACTTCCTCGCTCTTAATGCATAAAATCTCAAGGAGGAGAAATACAATTAACGGTCACATAATTGGCGCCCAACGTGGGGCGGTTAAGTCTGGACAGACCGAATGTTGCATAGCGAAGAATGAGTAAAACGAACAGTAAGTCGCGAAATCGAAAGGCTGGGGGAACTTTGAGACCAAAGGAAAGTCAAATCAGTGCAATGATGTCTAGTTCAAGGGTTATGCGGACACCACCTCACGCTAATATGGGTAATATCACTCAAGATCAGGATGAAGCAGATCCCATACCGGGTCATACACCAACTAATAACGAGCAAACACCGGGATCCAGTTCTAATCACGACCGGGAGCAAATGACTAGTACCATTCGAGAACTGCAGAACGAAATTTCGAGTTTAACGGATCAATTGAGACGCATACAAACCAGGTTAGACGACCAAGCCGGGAATGATGAGATGTATGAACGTGTCACTGAACATAAAGCAGAAATGCGTGAGTGGCGACGTGAGATCGAGGAACGGATGGAACACCAAAAAAGAAGACACGCGGAAGAAATAGCGGAAGTCCACAGAGAAATACGGGAAAGGTTAGAGAACCGTCATACACACCAAATGAACCAAGAGAGGATACATGAAAACGTGAATGTACGGACCAACGAGTCTGAAAACCACACGGGTTATTATGACGGTACCAACGGTCGACGAGAAACGCAACGCGGTCCAATGGAAAGAAACGGAATACAACCAACGTCACGAGACACCTTTGGTTCCCGATGGACAAATTACAACGACTCCGCTCGTCTTGACGCTACTTTAGCTGCGGCAGCGCGACCATTTCGAGTAAAGCCACAAATGCCCACATTCGAAGGAAAGACCACCGAAAGGCCAGCAAAATACTTACGGGAGATGAAAAGATTCATTGAAGCAACACGTCTTCCGGAGGATGAATTGAAATTCATTCTTACACAATCTTTAAAAGGCAACGCCGGAGAGTGGTGGGACATCATATCCGACCAAGTCACCACATGGGTCCAGTTCTCGAGAGCACTAATAGATCGATTCTGGTGTTCTGCGATCCAACGAAAGATCCGTGACAACCTAAGTGTAGGTGTCTACCGCCCGGAAGGGGGATCATCGAGGGTTGCCTATGCCATGAAGTTGATAGGGACAGCACGTGATCTACTGCCACGACCAACAGATGAAGAGATCGTACAAACGTTAGCTCGACACTTTACGCAATCCGTTGATGACTGCGTACTCGGCCAGAATATTTGTACGATAGACGCCTTCTTATCCCTACTGGAAAGATTTGATAATGGAGGGACAGTAAATCGGCAAAGGCAAGACGAACGGTCCACCAACAACATGCGTGATTGGAACACTCGTACGGGTACAGATCGTAATAACCAACAAACTGTGGGATTACCTCGAACAAATATACAAGGGAGACAAAACAACGAATACCAACGGCCAGCTGGAGAATTTCAACGAGCAAATGGGGAGCCCCAAAAGGCTAGATATGAGAATACTCGCCCATGGCATGATAATCGCCGACCGCAGGACGAAAAAACCCGCCCTTGGCAAGATTATCGTCAACAGCAAGACCGGCCACGAGAAGGGGGGCCCAGTCGAATACGAGCGGTTCACCTCGAGGAAGAAACGCCAGAAGACGGAGAACATGTCGAAGAAATAGACACGAACACGGGAAACGATTAAGGACGTCCTCCAATACACGCCTGAGTCACTTCCCCTCTCAGGTGGGAGGTATCCTGAGTGGTAAATTTGGGGAAGAAATACAACTGCCGGTCAGTTCGCTATTCCCAGATACTCGTCAAGAGCTATTAGAAGAAGAAACCCTGATACAACAAAGGAAAGGAGTAGATCGCTGCCCAGAAATACAACTGAAAATTGAAGACATTCTTGTAAAGGCTCTGATTGATACTGGTAGCACTGTCACAGCGGTGTCGGAAACGTGGTACAACACACACCACGAGTCACTACGTAACTGTCCAACACTACCAGTAACGGGGACATTCGTGATAGGAGCCACGGGAAGTAAATCCGCCCGATTAAAAAAGCAGTTATGGGTGAGACTCAGCTATGAGAGGGAAATCATAGAGACAGCGGCCATCGTAGTCCCAGGACTAATTTGCGAAGTGATTCTTGGAGTAGACACACTACGACGTACAATGGCCTTGATAGACTTCGGACAGGAGGCGCTATCACTCAAGACAGCAAGCGGTCACGTGACACTAAAAATGACCAAAGAATCAAACACGGATATGTCCATAAGAGGGCTGAATGAAGCCACGAAACAAGGTATGATACGCCAGTTATCAAAGAATGAAATAGTCAAATCTATAGTAGATCCGATCTCAGCAACAAATGAACAAAAGGCGGCATTGCAAGAAGTGATTGAGTCATTCCCAGCGGTCTGGAGAGAAAGCATAGGCCGAGTATCGTGCTATGAGCACCACCTAAACATGAAGTCAAACGTCCCATATTGGAGCAGAACGTATCCAATCCCATTAAAATATGTAAAAGCAGCGGACGCTGAAATACAAAGAATGTTAGCAAACGATATCATTCGTCCAAGCACAAGTCCGTACATCAACCCAGTGGTACCGGTATTGAAAAAGAACGGTTCGCTACGACTGTGTCTAGACGCAAGAAAGTTGAATGAATTCCTTGTCGAAGATCATGAAATGTCGGAAACACCAGACGCTATTTTCCAACGCTTCAAAAAAATAGACTTGCTAACGAGCTTAGATTTAACAAACAGTTTTTGGCAGATACCACTGACCCCACAATCGCGAAAGTACACGGCGTTCATGTACCGCGGAAGGTGTTACGAATACGTCGTAACGCCTTTTGGACTAAAAACAAGCAGCGCAAGTTTAGTAAGAGCGCTGCGACAAGTACTGGAGGGGATGGACGGATTCATCGTGAACTTCATAGATGATATACTCTGCTTCTCGGCCACATTCAAAGAGCACATCGAGCATATTCACGCATTGCTGCAACGATTACAAGCGCACAACATCACGATCAATCTGGAGAAATGCAAGTTCATGAGACGAGAGATAAAGTTCCTTGGACACATCCTCTCTACGGAAGGAATACAACAGGACCCAGAAAAACTCGCTGCGATAAAAGATTTCCCTCCACCTCGGAATATAAAACAACTGCGGGGATTCCTCGGACTCGTGAACTACTATAGTAAGTTCACGGACAGACAAGCTGAAGTCACTGCTCCATTACTGACACTCTTAAAAAAGGGAAATTCCTGGACATGGAACGCCCAGTTGCAAAGGGCATTCGAAGAAGTAAAACATGCGTTTTGCACGAAGGTTGTACTGAAGTATGCGGATCCAAGCAGGACCTTCTTCCTATCGACGGACGCGAGTTTTTCCGCGCTAGGAGCAGTTATCGAACAACAAGACGCAAATGGTCAACTAAAACCGATTGCATTTGCGAGTAGAACCTTACATGGACCGGAATTGGCATACTTCACCACGGAAAAAGAGTTGCTGGCCATCGTATGGGCACTAGGGAAATTCCGAACATATATATATGGAGCTAAAATTATATTAATGACAGACCACAAAGCCATCACGTTCCTGATGAGCAGTAAGTTACTTAGCCAACGGCTGACAAGATGGATTTTGTCCATACAGGATTACCAAATAGAAGCTCGGTATAGACCAGGGAAGGAGAACATTCCGGCAGATCTTATGAGTCGCTTAGACTACACACCCGCCGGGAGTACCGTAGAAAGGGAAACACGAATACCGATTCTATCCGCACTCGCACGCACAATGTCACCTACATTAGCAAAGGCTTTAAAGCAATTACCCGAGTGGCAGCAAAAGGATGAAAACTTATGCAAAATAATAAAAAAATGTAGGGAATCAAATAACAACCATGCAAATCGATACGAATTTAAAGATGACATGTTGTACCATGTGGATAAAAACGGGAAGAAGCGAGCGGTGATACCCGCGCAATTACGCGATGAACTAATAAGTGAAATTCACGAAATATATACACACCTCGGTGGAGACAAGACCGTAAAACTAGTGTCAGAAGACTTTTACGTGTCAAAATTGCACCGGCGTGCGCGAAAAATAATATCCACATGTGATACATGCCAACGCGTAAAATACCTCACGCATGCAACACACGCAGACATGCAGAGTATAATACCAAAGCGTCCACGAGAAGTGTTGTCCGTCGATTTTTATGGCCCTCTGCCTACATCAAAAGGGGGAGTAAGACATATTCTCGTAGTAGAAGAAATATTTACGAAATTCGTGAAGTTGTATCCAATGCGAAACGCGACCACGCCGGTAACACTAACGCGCATATTCAAGCGATATATTCCGATATATGGTAAGCCAAAAAAAATTATTACTGATCATGGTACACAATTCACTTCAAAGAAATGGGCGCAGGTTCTGCAGGAGGAAGGAATCCAACACATATTATCTTCGATACGTCACCCGCAGAGCAATCCCGTTGAAAGGGTGAATCGAGAAATAGGACGAATTTTTCGTACTCTAGCAGCCGAAAAACACACATCCTGGGCCACATGGATTGAGGTAATCGAGACATGCTGTAACGAAATCGTACATGATAGCACAGGCTTTACACCAATGGAATTACTATTACAAGAAATGCCCAAACGACCGTGGGCAAAATGGTTTAAACACATTAGGGAAGAAAAACAAGAGGGACTCGAACATCATGAGACGAAGCTACAACTCGCATTCCAACAAATGACAAAGAAAGCCCACAAACGGTGTGAACGGGCCAATGCTGGAAAGCAACAAACGAAGTATGAAATTGGCGATCTAGTACTCGTCAAAACAAATCCAATATCGAATGCTGCAGATCGCCAGATAGCTAAATTTTTTCATTTATATGAAGGTCCTTATGTGTTGACACAAAGGAAGGGACCAGCGACTTACGTTCTCGGAAGTCCCCACTCTGGATACATCCGAGGAACGTTCCACGCGTCGTGCCTACGCCCCTATTACCTATCAACGAAGGGACAAGATGTAAACAACGAATCGGCGCGACGCACTACCGAGTGCGCCGAACCAAACCAATCAACAGGGGGAAGAATGTAAACATGAGAGTCCGCGCGGAGGATTACGGAGTATACAGCGTCCGAAAATTTCTCAGAAATATCCAGGGACACGGATATAAGAGACCGTAGAAACCGAGCGAAAAATCAGTTCGCAACTATCCGTGAAATGTTAAACAGCGAGAAGAGCAAAGCAATGGAAGAGTGCGTGGGCACGAGCCCAAGAAGAAAGGATGCGGAGACCCTTGCCTATGCAAGTTGGGCAATGATAAGCAGACCCACACAAACGGGTACAGACATAAGATTCCATAACCCGCCACGGTACAATATGAAAACACTGACGGCGAGGCCCTGGATATCAAAACGTCATCGCCGCCGACATTATGCGAAGGGAGTGGGAACGCAGGCCAGGACACAGAGGATGCATGTCCAGACACAAACTCCACGCGGAGGACTCGTGACGATGACGGAACAAAGAGGTCCCGAGGACAGCCAGAAAAATAAAAACGCACACGAGGACGCACGTGAACAATGGGAAATGTCGTTCGAATTTGTCCCAGAACAACAAACGACGGAGCAGATGGACCAGTCCTTCGAGTTCATTCCGGACACCCGGGAGGAAAAGAAGAACTGGGCACCAGCGGAAAGACACTTGGAGCCATCCACTTCCGCGGTGGACGATCCACCAATTGAAATACCCATGCTGAACCCCCGTGATCCACTGGGACTATTGGTATTAGGAGATCTACTACCACTAACAGAGACCCTGATAGAAGAGCTATTAGAAACGCCGGAATCCGGTAGAGCCAACGAAACGTGAAAGGGTGACGAGTGAATAGTGAGTAAGAACATAAGAACAGCCATTTTGTTTCATTTCTTGTTTTAAAAGCTAAGATAGAAAGCGATTTTCATTTTCCGGTCGTTATTGAATAACAGGATATTTTCTTTCTTTAGTTCGCGGTGAGACCACAAACCAGCAATGGATTATATAGTTTCGTTAATGACAGGTACAAACGATAATAGTTTTTTTTTTGTATATATATAATAATAGACAATTGTTCGTTAATTTACCGTCGGCAAACGCGCAATTAACAAGGATCGACGTGACGCGATAGGTATAAGCGAAAACAGACAGATCTTATGTTACGATCATTCAATTATTATTTACGCATTGAATTTCAAGTCCTTTCGCTTCACAAATGTAAATGGCAACGTCGAATCCCGTACATTGAGAAATTTCCGAGAGCATTGCGGAAATGACGCGTAACAGTATTATCAGTGATAATTGTGATCATTATAAGATACCTCGTATTTATCTGCCGAAATGTGATATTATATAATAATTGTTCTAGACAACGCGTTAGACTACATATGCAGTGTCGCGACTCTTTCGTGTCTCCGGCGCAACGCCAATACCGCCGGATAGCGATGCAATTGGCCTGTGGTGTCATGTAAAGTAGATTACTAGGTGCATTTCGGTTGCACTCCTGCACCTGTAATCTCGAAAGGGAAGGGAGAGTATATGTAACCGTGTCGGTTACATATCGACACTTCGCGAGTATCGAACGTAGGGATCGTTCTTATCACGGCAAACCGGAATGTCTTACACATTACGCGTGATGGTGGGAGATTGCAAGATCCCCACTAACTAAGATTGCGCACGCATCGATCCCCACTTCGATAGCGATCGAAGGAGGTCGATGCGGATCGTCGAGAGAGCACTCTACGTCTGGAAGCGATCCAGTAAACACACTATTCGCGAGGTGTCCGTTCGACGATAACCGGTGCGTATTCGGGAGGCCAAACCGTCCTGTTGTATTAGACAAATCGTCTCTTCAACCTCGATACGTACACGCCTCAAACCGAGGAGTCGCAATCGCAAACCGCGTCGCGGCACAGTTTAACGTAGTCACCGATGCGTATTACAATCGTAACCGCGTAGTTGTCAATATTTCCGTGATTATTTAAAGCACTTATTTGTCCACGCGAATCCGAAAGTTGTAAATTGCCATACGAGCAATCGCGTAATTAAAGAGTTAATAAATTTTAGTAGACAGCGAGCCTAATTCGTAACTGCGCGATACGCGTCGTGCGGACACCACTAGTGACCTTTGATATAAATAAACTCTCGGTAGATTCGGAATGAGATCGTCAATTCGTTGGTATTATTGAAGAATCACACGACTTCATTATCATCGTTGAATGTCGTTGTTGTGTTATCCGTCCGTGGTTAGCTGTTCTAGTCACCTTGTCTTTGGATAGGACATTTGAATTTACACGGCTAATGAAATTCCGTAAATACTGGAGGTTGCTCTGAGTCCACAAATTGTGCTGAGGAGTAACTCTTAAGTGTTAAGGAGGATCTGCGGCTAGTGACAGCTTCTATTGCATGTGAATCATCTGAGAATTCAGCCGGTCACATGAATAGTAAGCTGGTTCAATGGTTCTATGCATAAATCAATTGATTGTTATTAATTGACGGGAGGATTTTACACGACTAAGATTTCTCTATCGACACCGGAATCTACTCCGAGTCCACAATCGTGCTGACGAGTAATTCTTGGGTGTGGCGGAGAGGTCGAGGTTTAGTGGTTGTTTTGACCCATGCGTATCATCTGCATATCGGCCGATCGCATGGGTAGTGAAACGGTCCTACTGATCCTTGAATAACGCCAATTGGCAATTTAACCGCGATAGTTCATTTTGAGTCACAATTTAATTAACGGATGACAATCACTTATATCTGAAATATTTCGAATATAATATTTGGACCTTGCTACAGCAAGTGCGAGTAATAGGATGATACATGACTGGGCTATTCCTAATCACTGGAAGGTACTCTGAGTCCACATATTGTGCTGAAGAGTAATTCTTGAGTGCGGGGAGAGCCTGAGTCTGGTAGGTGTCTCTATTCAGGTGATCGACTGAGCAATCGGTCGATAACATGAATGGTGAGATCGTCCAGTGGATGTCCATGAATATCTCAAAGATCACTAGCGCGTTATTTACCAATATATATACATACATATTTATATATACTTAATACTCGTTCCCTGGGTTGGGAGATTCAAGAAGATTATTACGTCCAGACGTAGGGTCAACATATTGGCTGACGCCGTCCTTGAACACCGTATTAACTCGTTACTCTATTGTAAGAGCCGGTGCTCCGGACAGACTGATTGTATTGACTGATAACCGTTTCGCTTGGATATTCACGCCGAATTCGTAAACACGTTGTAATTTTTTTGTTTTTGATATACAGAATATATCACCCTTTTACCAGTTCTCACTTGCAACATTTAATTCTTCATCCAGACCTTTCCGCCGTCCATTGCATGGAGGTTCGGACTTCCTCGCTCTTAATGCATAAAATCTCAAGGAGGAGAAATACAATTAACGGTCACACGTTATATTATAAGGAATTTTCAATGATAAACTACGATATATTATAAGGTATTTTCAATGATACACTGCATATTTCGTTATATTATAAGGCATTTTCAATGATACACTGCATATTACGTTTTATTATAAGGTGTTTTCAATGATACACTGCATATTACGTTATATTATAAGGTATTTTCAATGATACACTACAAATTACGATATATTATAAGGTATTTTCAATGATAAACTACAAATTACGATATATTATAAGGTATTCTCAATGATACACTGCATATTTCGTTATATTATAAGGCATTTTCAATGATACACTGCATATTACGTTTTATTATAAGGTATTTTCAATGATAAACTACGATATATTATAAGGTATTTTCAATGATACACTGCATATTTCGTTATATTATAAGGTATTTTCAATTATACACTACGAATTTCGATATATTATAAGGTATTTTCAATGATAAACTACAAACTACGATATATTATAAGGTATTTTCAATGATACACTGCATATTTCGTTATCTTATAAGGTATTTTCAATTATACACTACGAATTACGATATATTATAAGGTATCTTCAATGATACACTACAAATTACGATATATTATAAGGTATTTTCAATGATACACTGCATATTACTTTATATTATAAGGTATTCTCAATGATACACTGCATATTACGTTATATTATAAGGAATTCTCAATGATACACTGCATATTACGTTATATTATAAGGAATTCTCAATGATAAACTACGATATATTACAAGGTATTTTCAATGATACACTGCATATTACGTCATATTATAAGGAATTTTCAATGATACACTGCATATTACGTTATATTATAAGGTTATTTGCAATGAAACACTGCATATTACGTTATATTATAAGGAATTTTCAATGATAAACTACGATATAATATATGGTATTTTCAATGATACACTACATATTACGTCATATTATAAGTTATTTCCAATGATACAATGCAAATTACGTTATATTATAAGGAATTTTCAATGATAAACTACGATATATTATAAGGTATTTTCAATGATACACTGCATATTTCGTTATATTATAAGGCATTTTCAATGATACACTGCATATTACGTCATATTAGATGGTATTGCCAATGATACACTGCATATTACGTTATATTATAAGGTATTTCCAATGATAAACTACATATTACGATATATTATAAGGTATTTTCAATGATACACTGCATATTACGTTATATTATAAGGTTATTTGCAATGAAACACTGTATGTTACGTTATATTAAAAGGTATTTTCAATGATGCACTGCATATTACGTTATATTATAAGGAATTTTCAATGATACACTGCATATTACGTTATATTATAAGGAATTTTCAATGATACACTGCATATTACGTTATATTATAAGGTTATTTGCAATGAAACACTGCATATTACGTTATATTATAAGGAATTTTCAATGATAAACTACGATATATTATAAGGTATTTTCAATGATACACTGCATATTTCGTTATATTATAAGGTATTTTCAATTATACACTACGAATTACGATATATTATAAGGTATCTTCAATGATACACTACAAATTACGATATATTATAAGGTATTTTCAATGATACACTGCATATTACTTTATATTATAAGGTATTCTCAATGATACACTGCATATTACGTTATATTATAAGGAATTCTCAATGATAAACTACGATATATTACAAGGTATTTTCAATGATACACTGCATATTACGTCATATTATAAGGAATTTTCAATGATACACTGCATATTACGTTATATTATAAGGTTATTTGCAATGAAACACTGCATATTACGTTATATTATAGGGAATTTTCAATGATAAACTACGATATAATATAAGGTATTTTCAATGATACACTACATATTACGTCATATTATAAGTTATTTCCAATGATACAATGCAAATTACGTTATATTATAAGGAATTTTCAATGATAAACTACGATATATTATAAGGTATTTTCAATGATACACTGCATATTTCGTTATATTATAAGGCATTTTCAATGATACACTGCATATTACGTTTTATTATAAGGTGTTTTCAATGATACACTGCATATTACGTTATATTATAAGGTATTTTCAATGATACACTACAAATTACGATATATTATAAGGTATTTTCAATGATAAACTACAAATTACGATATATTATAAGGTATTCTCAATGATACACTGCATATTTCGTTATATTATAAGGCATTTTCAATGATACACTGCATATTACGTTTTATTATAAGGTATTTTCAATGATAAACTACGATATATTATAAGGTATTTTCAATGATACACTGCATATTTCGTTATATTATAAGGTATTTTCAATTATACACTACGAATTACGATATATTATAAGGTATCTTCAATGATACACTACAAACTACGATATATTATAAGGTATTTTCAATGATACACTGCATATTTCGTTATATTATAAGGTATTTTCAATTATACACTACGAATTACGATATATTATAAGGTATCTTCAATGATACACTACAAATTACGATATATTATAAGGTATTTTCAATGATACACTGCATATTACTTTATATTATAAGGTATTCTCAATGATACACTGCATATTACGTTATATTATAAGGAATTCTCAATGATACACTGCATATTACGTTATATTATAAGGAATTCTCAATGATAAACTACGATATATTACAAGGTATTTTCAATGATACACTGCATATTACGTCATATTATAAGGAATTTTCAATGATACACTGCATATTACGTTATATTATAAGGTTATTTGCAATGAAACACTGCATATTACGTTATATTATAAGGAATTTTCAATGATAAACTACGATATAATATATGTTATTTTCAATGATACACTACATATTACGTCATATTATAAGTTATTTCCAATGATACAATGCAAATTACGTTATATTATAAGGTATTTTCAATGATAAACTACGATATATTATAAGGTATTTTCAATGATACACTGCATATTTCGTTATATTATAAGGCATTTTCAATGATACACTGCATATTACGTTTTATTATAAGGTATTTTCAATGATACACTGCATATTACGTTATATTATAAGGTATTTTCAATGATACACTACAAATTACGATATATTATAAGGTATTTTCAATGATATACTGTATATTACGTTGTAGTATAAGGTATTTTCAATGATACACTGCATATTACGTCATATTAGATGGTATTGCCAATGATACACTGCATATTACGTTATATTATAAGGTATTTCCAATGATAAACTACATATTACGATATATTATAAGGTATTTTCAATGATACACTGCATATTACGTTATATTATAAGGTTATTTGCAATGAAACACTGTATGTTACGTTATATTAAAAGGTATTTTCAATGATGCACTGCATATTACGTTATATTATAAGGAATTTTCAATGATACACTGCATATTACGTTATATTATAAGGTTATTTGCAATGAAACACTGCATATTACGTTATATTATAAGGAATTTTCAATGATAAACTACGATATATTATAAGGTATTTTCAATGATACACTGCATATTTCGTTATATTATAAGGTATTTTCAATTATACACTACGAATTACGATATATTATAAGGTATCTTCAATGATACACTACAAATTACGATATATTATAAGGTATTTTCAATGATACACTGCATATTACTTTATATTATAAGGTATTCTCAATGATACACTGCATATTACGTTATATTATAAGGAATTCTCAATGATAAACTACGATATATTACAAGGTATTTTCAATGATACACTGCATATTACGTCATATTATAAGGAATTTTCAATGATACACTGCATATTACGTTATATTATAAGGTTATTTGCAATGAAACACTGCATATTACGTTATATTATAGGGAATTTTCAATGATAAACTACGATATAATATAAGGTATTTTCAATGATACACTACATATTACGTCATATTATAAGTTATTTCCAATGATACAATGCAAATTACGTTATATTATAAGGAATTTTCAATGATAAACTACGATATATTATAAGGTATTTTCAATGATACACTGCATATTTCGTTATATTATAAGGCATTTTCAATGATACACTGCATATTACGTTTTATTATAAGGTGTTTTCAATGATACACTGCATATTACGTTATATTATAAGGTATTTTCAATGATACACTACAAATTACGATATAGTATAAGGTATTTTCAATGATAAACTACAAATTACGATATATTATAAGGTATTCTCAATGATACACTGCATATTTCGTTATATTATAAGGCATTTTCAATGATACACTGCATATTACGTTTTATTATAAGGTATTTTCAATGATAAACTACGATATATTATAAGGTATTTTCAATGATACACTGCATATTTCGTTATATTATAAGGTATTTTCAATTATACACTACGAATTACGATATATTATAAGGTATCTTCAATGATACACTACAAATTACGATATATTATAAGGTATTTTCAATGATACACTGCATATTACTTTATATTATAAGGTATTCACAATGATACACTGCATATTACGTTATATTATAAGGTTATTTGCAATGAAACACTGCATATTACGTTATATTATAAGGAATTTTCAATGATAAACTACGATATAATATAAGGTATTTCCAATGATACACTACATATTACGTCATATTATAAGTTATTTCCTATGATACAATGCAAATTACGTTATGTTATAAGGTATTTACAATGATAAACTACATATTACGATATAATATAAGGTATTTTCAATGGTATACTGTATATTACGTTGTAGTACAAGGTATTTTCAATGATACACTGCATATTACGTCATATTAGATGGTATTGCCAATGATACACTGCATATTACGTTATATTATAAGGTATTTCCAATGATAAACTACATATTACGATATATTATAAGGTATTTTCAATGATACACTGCATATTACGTTATATTATAAGGTTATTTGCAATGAAACACTGTATGTTACGTTATATTAAAAGGTATTTTCAATGATGCACTGCATATTACGTTATATTATAAGGAATTTTCAATGATACACTGCATATTACGTTATATTATAAGGTTATTTGCAATGAAACACTGCATATTACGTTATATTATAAGGAATTTTCAATGATAAACTACGATATAATATAAGGTATTTTCAATGATACACTACATATTACGTCATATTATAAGTTATTTCCAATGATACAATGCAAATTACGTTATATTATAAGGAATTTTCAATGATAAACTACGATATATTATAAGGTATTTTCAATGATACACTGCATATTTCGTTATATTATAAGGCATTTTCAATGATACACTGCATATTACGTTTTATTATAAGGTGTTTTCAATGATACACTGCATATTACGTTATATTATAAGGTATTTTCAATGATACACTACACATTACGATATATTATAAGGTATTTTCAATGATAAACTACAAATTACGATATATTATAAGGTATCTTCAATGATAAACTACAAATTACGATATAATATAAGGTATTTTCAATGATACACTACATATTACGTCATATTATAAGTTATTTCCAATGATACAATGCAAATTACGTTATATTATAAGGTGTTTTCAATGATAAACTACGATATATTATAAGGTATTTTCAATGATACACTGCATATTACGATATATTATAAGGTATTTTCAATGATACACTGCATATTACGTTATATTATAAGGTATTTTCAATGATACACTGCATATTTCGTTATATTATAAGGTATTTTCAATTATACACTACGAATTACGATATATTATAAGGTATCTTCAATGATACACTACAAATTACGATATATTATAAGGTATTTTCAATGATACACTGCATATTACGTTATATTATAAGGTATTCTCAATGATACACTGCATATTACGTTATATTATAAGGAATTCTCAATGATAAACTACGATATATTAGAAGGTATTTTCAATGATACACTGCATATTACGTCATATTATAAGGAATTTTCAATGATACACTGCATATTACGTTATATTATAAGGTTATTTGCAATGAAACACTGCATATTACGTTATATTATAAGGAATTGTCAATGATAAACTACGATATAATATATGGTATTTCCAATGATACACTACATATTACTTCATATTATAAGTTATTTCCAATGATACAATGCAAATTACGTTATGTTATAAGGTATTTACAATGATAAACTACATATTACGATATATTATAAGGTATTTTCAATGATATACTGTATATTACGTTGTAGTATAAGGTATTTTCAATGATACACTGCATATTACGTCATATTAGATAATATTGCCAATGATACACTGCATATTACGTTATATTATAAGGTATTTCCAATGATAAACTACATATTACGATATATTATAAGGAATTTTCAATGATACACTGCATATTACGTTATATTATAAGGTTATTTGCAATGAAACACTGCATATTACGTTATATTATAAGGAATTTTCAATGATAAACTACGATATAATATAAGGTATTTCCAATGATACACTACAAATTACGATATATTATAAGGTATTTTCAATGATAAACTACAAATTACGATATATTATAAGGTATCTTCAATGATAGACTACAAATTACGATATATTATCAGGTATTTTCAATGATACACTGCATATTACGTTATATTATAAGGTATTCTCAATGATACACTGCATATTGCGTTATATTATAAGGAATTCTCATTAATAAAATACGATATATTAGAAGGTATTTTCAATGATACAGTGCATATTACGTCATATTATAAGGAATTTTCAATGATACACTGCATATTACGTTATATTATAAGGTTATTTGCAATGAAACACTGCATATTACGTTATATTATAAGGAATTTTCAATGATAAACTACGATATAATATAAGGTATTTTCAATGATACACTGCATATTTCGTTATATTATAAGGTATTTTCAATTATACACTACAAATTACGATATATTATAAGGTACCTTCAATGATACACTACAAATTACGATATATTATAAGGTATTTTCAATGATAAACTACAAATTACGATATATTATAAGGTATCTTCAATGATACACTACAAATTACGATATATTATAAGGTATTTTCAATGATACACTTCATATTACGTTATATTATAAGGTATTCTCAATGATACACTGCATATTACGTTATATTATAAGGAATTCTCATTAATAAACTACGATATATTAGAAGGTATTTTCAATGATACACTGCATATTACGTCATATTATAAGGAATTTTCAATGATACACTGCATATTACGTCATATTATAAGGAATTTTCAATGATACACTGCATATTACGTTATATTATAAGGTTATTTGCAATGAAACACTGCATATTACGTTATATTATAAGGAATTTTCAATGATAAACTACGATATAATATAAGGTATTTCCAATGATACACTACATATTACGACATATTATAAGTTATTTCCAATGATACACTGCAAATTACGTTATGTTATATGGTATTTACAATGATAAACTACATATTACGATATATTATAAGGTATTTTCAATGATATACTGCATATTACGTTATATTATAAGGAATTTTCAATGATACACTGCATATTACTTTATATTATAAGGTTATTTGCAATGAAACACTGCATACTACGTTATATTATAAGGAATTTTCAATGATAAACTACGATATAATATAAGGTATTTTCAATGATACACTACATATTACGTCATATTATAAGTTATTTCCAATGATACAATGCAAATTACGTTATATTATAAGGTATTTTCAATGATAAACTCCGATATATTATAAGGTATTTTCAATGATACACTGCATATTTCGTTATATTATAAGGCAATTTCAATGATACACTGCATATTACGTTTTATTATAAGGTATTTTCAATGATACACTGCATATTACGTTATATTATAAGGTATTTTCAATGATACACTACAAATTACGATATATTATAAAGTATTTTCAATGATAAACTACAAATTACGATATATTATAAGGTATCTTCAATGATACACTACAAATTACGATATATTATCAGGTATTTTCAATGATACACTGCATATTACGTTATATTATAAGGTATTCTCAATGATACACTGCATATCTCGTTATATTATAAGGAATTCTCATTAATAAACTACGATATAATATAAGGTATTTCCAATGATACACTACATATTACGTCATATTATAAGTTATTTCCAATGATAAAATGCAAATTACGTTATGTTATAAGGTATTTACAATGATAAACTACATATTACGATATATTATAAGGTATTTTCAATGATATACTGTATATTACGTTGTAGTATAAGGTATTTTCAATGATACACTGCATATTACGTCATATTAGATGGTATTGCCAATGATACACTGCATATTACGTTATATTATAAGGTATTTCCAATGATAAACTACATATTACGATATATTATAAGGTATTTTCAATGATACACTGCATATTACGTTATATTATAAGGTTATTTGCAATGAAACACTGTATGTTACGTTATATTAAAAGGTATTTTCAATGATGCACTGCATATTACGTTATATTATAAGGAATTTTCAATGATACACTGCATATTACGTTATATTATAAGGTTATTTGCAATGAAACACTGCATATTACTTTATATTATAAGGAATTTTCAATGATAAACTACGATATAATATAAGGTATTTTCAATGATACACTACATATTACGTCATATTATAAGTTATTTCCAATGATACAATGCAAATTACGTTATATTATAAGGAATTTTCAATGATAATACCTTATATTATAAGGTATTTTCAATGATAAACTCCGATATATTATAAGGTATTTTCAATGATACACTGCATATTTCGTTATATTATAAGGCATTTTCAATGATACACTGCATATTACGTTATATTATAAGGTATTTTCAATGATACACTGCATATTACGTTATATTATAAGGTATTTTCAATGATACACTACTTATTACGTCATATTATAAGTTATTTCCAATGATACAATGCAAATTACGTTATATTATAAGGTATTTTCAATGATAAACTACGATATATTATAAGGTATTTTCAATGATACACTGCATATTTCGTTATATTATAAGGCATTTTCAATGATACACTGCATATTACGTTTTATTATAAGGTGTTTTCAATGATACACTGCATATTACGTTATATTATAAGGTATTTTCAATGATACACTACAAATTACGATATATTATAAGGTATTTTCAATGATAAACTACAAATTACGATATATTATAAGGTATTCTCAATGAAACACTGCATATTACGTTATATTATAAGGCATTTTCAATGATACACTGCATATTACGTTTTATTATAAGGTATTTTCAATGATAAACTACGATATATTATAAGGTATTTTCAATGATACACTGCATATTTCGTTATATTATAAGGTATTTTCAATTATACACTACGAATTACGATATATTATAAGGTATCTTCAATGATACACTACAAACTACGATATATTATAAGGTATTTTCAATGATACACTGCATATTTCGTTATCTTATAAGGTATTTTCAATTATACACTACGAATTACGATATATTATAAGGTATCTTCAATGATACACTACAAATTACGATATATTATAAGGTATTTTCAATGATACACTGCATATTACTTTATATTATAAGGTATTCTCAATGATACACTGCATATTACATTATATTATAAGGAATTCTCAATGATACACTGCATATTACGTTATATTATAAGGAATTCTCAATGATAAACTACGATATATTACAAGGTATTTTCAATGATACACTGCATATTACGTCATATTATAAGGAATTTTCAATGATACACTGCATATTACGTTATATTATAAGGTTATTTGCAATGAAACACTGCATATTACGTTATATTATAAGGAATTTTCAATGATAAACTACGATATAATATATGGTATTTTCAATGATACACTACATATTACGTCATATTATAAGTTATTTCCAATGATACAATGCAAATTACGTTATATTATAAGGAATTTTCAATGATAAACTACGATATATTATAAGGTATTTTCAATGATACACTGCATATTTCGTTATATTATAAGGCATTTTCAATGATACACTGCATATTACGTTTTATTATAAGGTGTTTTCAATGATACACTGCATATTACGTTATATTATAAGGTATTTTCAATGATACACTACAAATTACGATATATTATAAGGTATTTTCAATGATATACTGTATATTACGTTGTAGTATAAGGTATTTTCAATGATACACTGCATATTACGTCATATTAGATGGTATTGCCAATGATACACTGCATATTACGTTATATTATAAGGTATTTCCAATGATAAACTACATATTACGATATATTATAAGGTATTTTCAATGATACACTGCATATTACGTTATATTATAAGGTTATTTGCAATGAAACACTGTATGTTACGTTATATTAAAAGGTATTTTCAATGATGCACTGCATATTACGTTATATTATAAGGAATTTTCAATGATACACTGCATATTACGTTATATTATAAGGTTATTTGCAATGAAACACTGCATATTACGTTATATTATAAGGAATTTTCAATGATAAACTACGATATATTATAAGGTATTTTCAATGATACACTGCATATTTCGTTATATTATAAGGTATTTTCAATTATACACTACGAATTACGATATATTATAAGGTATCTTCAATGATACACTACAAATTACGATATATTATAAGGTATTTTCAATGATACACTGCATATTACTTTATATTATAAGGTATTCTCAATGATACACTGCATATTACGTTATATTATAAGGAATTCTCAATGATAAACTACGATATATTACAAGGTATTTTCAATGATACACTGCATATTACGTCATATTATAAGGAATTTTCAATGATACACTGCATATTACGTTATATTATAAGGTTATTTGCAATGAAACACTGCATATTACGTTATATTATAGGGAATTTTCAATGATAAACTACGATATAATATAAGGTATTTTCAATGATACACTACATATTACGTCATATTATAAGTTATTTCCAATGATACAATGTAAATTACGTTATATTATAAGGAATTTTCAATGATAAACTACGATATATTATAAGGTATTTTCAATGATACACTGCATATTTCGTTATATTATAAGGCATTTTCAATGATACACTGCATATTACGTTTTATTATAAGGTGTTTTCAATGATACACTGCATATTACGTTATATTATAAGGTATTTTCAATGATACACTACAAATTACGATATATTATAAGGTATTTTCAATGATAAACTACAAATTACGATATATTATAAGGTATTCTCAATGATACACTGCATATTTCGTTATATTATAAGGCATTTTCAATGATACACTGCATATTACGTTTTATTATAAGGTATTTTCAATGATAAACTACGATATATTATAAGGTATTTTCAATGATACACTGCATATTTCGTTATATTATAAGGTATTTTCAATTATACACTACGAATTACGATATATTATAAGGTATCTTCAATGATACACTACAAATTACGATATATTATAAGGTATTTTCAATGATACACTGCATATTACTTTATATTATAAGGTATTCACAATGATACACTGCATATTACGTTATATTATAAGGTTATTTGCAATGAAACACTGCATATTACGTTATATTATAAGGAATTTTCAATGATAAACTACGATATAATATAAGGTATTTCCAATGATACACTACATATTACGTCATATTATAAGTTATTTCCTATGATACAATGCAAATTACGTTATGTTATAAGGTATTTACAATGATAAACTACATATTACGATATAATATAAGGTATTTTCAATGGTATACTGTATATTACGTTGTAGTACAAGGTATTTTCAATGATACACTGCATATTACGTCATATTAGATGGTATTGCCAATGATACACTGCATATTACGTTATATTATAAGGTATTTCCAATGATAAACTACATATTACGATATATTATAAGGTATTTTCAATGATACACTGCATATTACGTTATATTATAAGGTTATTTGCAATGAAACACTGTATGTTACGTTATATTAAAAGGTATTTTCAATGATGCACTGCATATTACGTTATATTATAAGGAATTTTCAATGATACACTGCATATTACGTTATATTATAAGGTTATTTGCAATGAAACACTGCATATTACGTTATATTATAAGGAATTTTCAATGATAAACTACGATATAATATAAGGTATTTTCAATGATACACTACATATTACGTCATATTATAAGTTATTTCCAATGATACAATGCAAATTACGTTATATTATAAGGAATTTTCAATGATAAACTACGATATATTATAAGGTATTTTCAATGATACACTGCATATTTCGTTATATTATAAGGCATTTTCAATGATACACTGCATATTACGTTTTATTATAAGGTGTTTTCAATGATACACTGCATATTACGTTATATTATAAGGTATTTTCAATGATACACTACACATTACGATATATTATAAGGTATTTTCAATGATAAACTACAAATTACGATATATTATAAGGTATCTTCAATGATAAACTACAAATTACGATATAATATAAGGTATTTTCAATGATACACTACATATTACGTCATATTATAAGTTATTTCCAATGATACAATGCAAATTACGTTATATTATAAGGTGTTTTCAATGATAAACTACGATATATTATAAGGTATTTTCAATGATACACTGCATATTACGATATATTATAAGGTATTTTCAATGATACACTGCATATTACGTTATATTATAAGGTATTTTCAATGATACACTGCATATTTCGTTATATTATAAGGTATTTTCAATTATACACTACGAATTACGATATATTATAAGGTATCTTCAATGATACACTACAAATTACGATATATTATAAGGTATTTTCAATGATACACTGCATATTACGTTATATTATAAGGTATTCTCAATGATACACTGCATATTACGTTATATTATAAGGAATTCTCAATGATAAACTACGATATATTAGAAGGTATTTTCAATGATACACTGCATATTACGTCATATTATAAGGAATTTTCAATGATACACTGCATATTACGTTATATTATAAGGTTATTTGCAATGAAACACTGCATATTACGTTATATTATAAGGAATTGTCAATGATAAACTACGATATAATATATGGTATTTCCAATGATACACTACATATTACTTCATATTATAAGTTATTTCCAATGATACAATGCAAATTACGTTATGTTATAAGGTATTTACAATGATAAACTACATATTACGATATATTATAAGGTATTTTCAATGATATACTGTATATTACGTTGTAGTATAAGGTATTTTCAATGATACACTGCATATTACGTCATATTAGATAATATTGCCAATGATACACTGCATATTACGTTATATTATAAGGTATTTCCAATGATAAACTACATATTACGATATATTATAAGGAATTTTCAATGATACACTGCATATTACGTTATATTATAAGGTTATTTGCAATGAAACACTGCATATTACGTTATATTATAAGGAATTTTCAATGATAAACTACGATATAATATAAGGTATTTCCAATGATACACTACAAATTACGATATATTATAAGGTATTTTCAATGATAAACTACAAATTACGATATATTATAAGGTGTTTTCAATGATAGACTACAAATTACGATATATTATCAGGTATTTTCAATGATACACTGCATATTACGTTATATTATAAGGTATTCTCAATGATACACTGCATATTGCGTTATATTATAAGGAATTCTCATTAATAAAATACGATATATTAGAAGGTATTTTCAATGATACAGTGCATATTACGTCATATTATAAGGAATTTTCAATGATACACTGCATATTACGTTATATTATAAGGTTATTTGCAATGAAACACTGCATATTACGTTATATTATAAGGAATTTTCAATGATAAACTACGATATAATATAAGGTATTTTCAATGATACACTGCATATTACGTTATATTATAAGGTATTTTCAATTATACACTACAAATTACGATATATTATAAGGTACCTTCAATGATACACTACAAATTACGATATATTATAAGGTATTTTCAATGATAAACTACAAATTACGATATATTATAAGGTATCTTCAATGATACACTACAAATTACGATATATTATAAGGTATTTTCAATGATACACTTCATATTACGTTATATTATAAGGTATTCTCAATGATACACTGCATATTACGTTATATTATAAGGAATTCTCATTAATAAACTACGATATATTAGAAGGTATTTTCAATGATACACTGCATATTACGTCATATTATAAGGAATTTTCAATGATACACTGCATATTACGTCATATTATAAGGAATTTTCAATGATACACTGCATATTACGTTATATTATAAGGTTATTTGCAATGAAACACTGCATATTACGTTATATTATAAGGAATTTTCAATGATAAACTACGATATAATATAAGGTATTTCCAATGATACACTACATATTACGACATATTATAAGTTATTTCCTAATGATACACTGCAAATTACGTTATGTTATATGGTATTTACAATGATAAACTACATATTACGATATATTATAAGGTATTTTCAATGATATACTGCATATTACGTTATATTATAAGGAATTTTCAATGATACACTGCATATTACTTTATATTATAAGGTTATTTGCAATGAAACACTGCATACTACGTTATATTATAAGGAATTTTCAATGATAAACTACGATATAATATAAGGTATTTTCAATGATACACTACATATTACGTCATATTATAAGTTATTTCCAATGATACAATGCAAATTACGTTATATTATAAGGTATTTTCAATGATAAACTCCGATATATTATAAGGTATTTTCAATGATACACTGCATATTACGTTATATTATAAGGCAATTTCAATGATACACTGCATATTACGTTTTATTATAAGGTATTTTCAATGATACACTGCATATTACGTTATATTATAAGGTATTTTCAATGATACACTACAAATTACGATATAATATAAAGTATTTTCAATGATAAACTACAAATTACGATATATTATAAGGTATCTTCAATGATACACTACAAATTACGATATATTATCAGGTATTTTCAATGATACACTGCATATTACGTTATATTATAAGGTATTCTCAATGATACACTGCATATCTCGTTATATTATAAGGAATTCTCATTAATAAACTACGATATAATATAAGGTATTTCCAATGATACACTACATATTACGTCATATTATAAGTTATTTCCAATGATAAAATGCAAATTACGTTATGTTATAAGGTATTTACAATGATAAACTACATATTACGATATATTATAAGGTATTTTCAATGATATACTGTATATTACGTTGTAGTATAAGGTATTTTCAATGATACACTGCATATTACGTCATATTAGATGGTATTGCCAATGATACACTGCATATTACGTTATATTATAAGGTATTTCCAATGATAAACTACATATTACGATATATTATAAGGTATTTTCAATGATACACTGCATATTACGTTATATTATAAGGTTATTTGCAATGAAACACTGTATGTTACGTTATATTAAAAGGTATTTTCAATGATGCACTGCATATTACGTTATATTATAAGGAATTTTCAATGATACACTGCATATTACGTTATATTATAAGGTTATTTGCAATGAAACACTGCATATTACGTTATATTATAAGGAATTTTCAATGATAAACTACGATATAATATAAGGTATTTTCAATGATACACTACATATTACGTCATATTATAAGTTATTTCCAATGATACAATGCAAATTACGTTATATTATAAGGAATTTTCAATGATAAACTACGTTATATTATAAGGTATTTTCAATGATAAACTCCGATATATTATAAGGTATTTTCAATGATACACTGCATATTTCGTTATATTATAAGGCATTTTCAATGCTACACTGCATATTACGTTATATTATAAGGTATTTTCAATGATACACTGCATATTACGTTATATTATAAGGTATTTTCAATGATACACTACTTATTACGTCATATTATAAGTTATTTCCAATGATACAATGCAAATTACGTTATATTATAAGGTATTTTCAATGATAAACTACGATATATTATAAGGTATTTTCAATGATACACTGCATATTTCGTTATATTATAAGGCATTTTCAATGATACACTGCATATTACGTTTTATTATAAGGTGTTTTCAATGATACACTGCATATTACGTTATATTATAAGGTATTTTCAATGATACACTACAAATTACGATATAGTATAAGGTATTTTCAATGATAAACTACAAATTACGATATATTATAAGGTATTCTCAATGAAACACTGCATATTACGTTATATTATAAGGAATTTTCAATGATAAACTACGATATAATATAAGGTATTTCCAATGATACACTACATATTACGTCATATTATAAGTTATTTCCAATGATACAATGCAAATTACGTTATGTTATAAGGTATTTTCAATGATAAACTACTATATATTATAAGGTATTTTCAATGATACACTGCATATTTCGTTATATTATAAGGCATTTTCAATGATACACTGCATATTACGTTTTATTATAAGGTATTTTCAATGATACACTGCATATTACGTTATATTATAAGGTATTTTCAATGATACACTACAAATTACGATATATTATAAGGTATTTTCAATGATAAACTACAAATTACGATATATTATAAGGTATCTTCAATGATAGACTACAAATTACGATATATTATCAGGTATTTTCAATGATACACTGCATATTACGTTATATTATAAGGTATTCTCAATGATACACTGCATATTACGTTATATTATAAGGAATTCTCATTAATAAAATACGATATATTAGAAGGTATTTTCAATGATACAGTGCATATTACGTTATATTATAAGGAATTTTCAATGATACACTGCATATTACGTTATATTATAAGGTTATTTGCAATGAAACACTGCATATTACGTTATATTATAAGGCATTTTCAATGATACACTGCATATTACGTTTTATTATAAGGTATTTTCAATGATACACTGCATATTACGTTATATTATAAGGTATTTTCAATGATACACTACAAATTACGATATATTATAAAGTATTTTCAATGATAAACTACAAATTACGATATATTATAAGGTATCTTCAATGATACACTACAAATTACGATATATTATCAGGTATTTTCAATGATACACTGCATATTACGTTATATTATAAGGTATTCTCAATGATACACTGCATATCTCGTTATATTATAAGGTATTCTCATTAATAAAATACGATATATTAGAAGGTATTTTCAATGATACAGTGCATATTACGTCATATTATAAGGAATTTTCAATGATACACTGCATATTACGTTATATTATAAGGTTATTTGCAATGAAACACTGCATATTACGTTATATTATAAGGTTATTTGCAATGAAACACTGCATATTACGTTATATTATAAGGAATTTTCAATGATAAACTACGATATAATATAAGGTATTTTCAATGATACACTACTTATTACGTCATATTATAAGTTATTTCCAATGATACAATGCAAATTACGTTATATTATAAGGTATTTTCAATGATAAACTACGATATATTATAATGTATTTTCAATGATACACTGCATATTTCGTTATATTATAAGGCATTTTCAATGATACACTGCATATTACGTTTTATTATAAGGTATTTTCAATGATACACTGCATATTACGTTATATTATAAGGTATTTTCAATGATACACTACAAATTACGATATATTATGAGGTATTTTCAATGATAAACTACAAATTACGATATATTATAAGGTATTCTCAATGAAACACTACAAATTACGATATATTATAAGGTATTTTCAATGATACACTGCATATTACGTTATATTATAAGGTATTTTCAATGATACACTGCATATTACGTTATATTATAAGCAATTTTCAATGATAAACTACGATATATTATAAGGTATTTTCAATGATACACTGCATATTACGTTATATTATAAGGTATTCTCAATGATACACTGCATATTACGTTATATTATAAGGAATTCTCATTAATAAACTACGATATAATATAAGGTATTTCCAATGATACACTACATATTACGTCATATTATAAGTTATTTCCAATGATACAATGCAAATTACGTTATGTTATAAGGTATTTACAATGATAAACTACATATTACGATATATTATAAGGTATTTTCAATGATATACTGTATATTACGTTGTAGTATAAGGTATTTTCAATGATACACTGCATATTACGTCATATTAGATGGTATTGCCAATGATACACTGCATATTACGTTATATTATAAGGTATTTCCAATGATAAACTACATATTACGATATATTATAAGGTATTTTCAATGATACACTGCATATTACGTTATATTATAAGGTTATTTGCAATGAAACACTGTATGTTACGTTATATTAAAAGGTATTTTCAATGATGCACTGCATATTACGTTATATTATAAGGTATTTTCAATGATACACTGCATATTACGTTATATTATAAGGTTATTTGCAATGAAACACTGCATATTACGTTATATTATAAGGAATTTTCAATGATAAACTACGATATAATATAAGGTATTTTCAATGATACACTACATATTACGTCATATTATAAGTTATTTCCAATGATACAATGCAAATTACGTTATATTATAAGGAATTTTCAATGATAAACTACGTTATATTATAAGGTATTTTCAATGATAAACTCCGATATATTATAAGGTATTTTCAATGATACACTGCATATTACGTTATATTATAAGGTATTTTCAATGATACACTGCATATTACGTTTTATTATAAGGTATTTTCAATGATACACTGCATATTACGTTATATTATAAGGTATTTTCAATGATACACTACTTATTACGTCATATTATAAGTTATTTCCAATGATACAATGCAAATTACGTTATATTATAAGGTATTTTCAATGATAAACTACGATATATTATAATGTATTTTCAATGATACACTGCATATTTCGTTATATTATAAGGCATTTTCAATGATACACTGCATATTACGTTTTATTATAAGGTGTTTTCAATGATACACTGCATATTACGTTATATTATAAGGTATTTTCAATGATACACTACAAATTACGATATATTATAAGGTATTTTCAATGATAAACTACAAATTACGATATATTATAAGGTATTCTCAATGAAACACTGCATATTACGTTATATTATAAGGAATTTTCAATGATAAACTACGATATAATATAAGGTATTTCCAATGATACACTACATATTACGTCATATTATAAGTTATTTCCAATGATACAATGCAAATTACGTTATGTTATAAGGTATTTTCAATGATAAACTACTATATATTATAAGGTATTTTCAATGATACACTGCATATTTCGTTATATTATAAGGCATTTTCAATGATACACTGCATATTACGTTTTATTATAAGGTATTTTCAATGATACACTGCATATTACGTTATATTATAAGGTATTTTCAATGATACACTACAAATTACGATATATTATAAGGTATTTTCAATGATAAACTACAAATTACGATATATTATAAGGTATCTTCAATGATAGACTACAAATTACGATATATTATCAGGTATTTTCAATGATACACTGCATATTACGTTATATTATAAGGTATTCTCAATGATACACTGCATATTACGTTATATTATAAGGAATTCTCATTAATAAAATACGATATATTAGAAGGTATTTTCAATGATACAGTGCATATTACGTCATATTATAAGGAATTTTCAATGATACACTGCATATTACGTTATATTATAAGGTTATTTGCAATGAAACACTGCATATTACGTTATATTATAAGGCATTTTCAATGATACACTGCATATTACGTTTTATTATAAGGTATTTTCAATGATACACTGCATATTACGTTATATTATAAGGTATTTTCAATGATACACTACAAATTACGATATATTATAAGGTATTTTCAATGATAAACTACAAATTACGATATATTATAAGGTATCTTCAATGATAGACTACAAATTACGATATATTATCAGGTATTTTCAATGATACACTGCATATTACGTTATATTATAAGGTATTCTCAATGATACACTGCATATTGCGTTATATTATAAGGAATTCTCATTAATAAAATACGATATATTAGAAGGTATTTTCAATGATACAGTGCATATTACGTCATATTATAAGGAATTTTCAATGATACACTGCATATTACGTTATATTATAAGGTTATTTGCAATGAAACACTGCATATTACGTTATATTATAAGGAATTTTCAATGATAAACTACGATATAATATAAGGTATTTTCAATGATACACTACTTATTACGTCATATTATAAGTTATTTCCAATGATACAATGCAAATTACGTTATATTATAAGGTATTTTCAATGATAAACTACGATATATTATAATGTATTTTCAATGATATACTGCATATTTCGTTATATTATAAGGCATTTTCAATGATACACTGCATATTACGTTTTATTATAAGGTATTTTCAATGATACACTGCATATTACGTTATATTATAAGGTATTTTCAATGATACACTACAAATTACGATATATTATAAGGTATTTTCAATGATAAACTACAAATTACGATATATTATAAGGTATCTTCAATGATAAACTACAAATTACGATATAATATAAGGTATTTCCAATGATACACTACATATTACGTCATATTATAAGTTATTTCCACTGATACAATGCAAATTACGTTATGTTTTAAGGTATTTACAATGATAAACTACATATTACGATATATTATAAGGTATTTTCAATGATATACTGTATATTACGTTGTAGTATAAGGTATTTTCAATGATACACTGCATATTACGTCATATTAGATGGTATTGCCAATGATACAATGCAAATTACGTTATGTTATAAGGTATTTACAATGATAAACTACATATTACGATATATTATAAGGTATTTTCAATGATATACTGTATATTACGTTGTAGTATAAGGTATTTTCAATGATGCACTGCATATTACGTTATATTATAAGGAATTGTCAATGATACACTGCATATTACGTTATATTATAAGGCTATTTGCAATGATAAACTACAAATTATGATATATTATAAGGTATCTTCAATGATAAACTACAAATTACGATATATTATAAGGTATCTTCAATGATACACTACAAATTACGATATATTATAAGGTATTTTCAATGATACACTGCATATTACGTTATATTATAAGGTATTTTCAATGATACACTGCATATTACGTTATATTATAAGCAATTTTCAATGATAAACTACGATATATTATAAGGTATTTTCAATGATACACTGCATATTACGTTATATTATAAGGTATTCTCAATGATACACTGCATATTACGTTATATTATAAGGAATTTTCAATGATAAACTACGATATAATATAAGGTATTTTCAATGATACACTACATATTACGTCATATTATAAGTTATTTCCAATGATACAATGCAAATTACGTTATATTATAAGGAATTTTCAATGATAAACTACGATATATTATAAGGTATTTTCAATGATACACTGCATATTTCGTTATATTATAAGGCATTTTCAATGATACACTGCATATTACGTTTTATTATAAGGTGTTTTCAATGATACACTGCATATTACGTTATATTATAAGGTATTTTCAATGATACACTACAAATTACGATATATTATAAGGTATTTTCAATGATAAACTACAAATTACGATATAATATAAGGTATTTCCAATGATACACTACATATTACGTCATATTATAAGTTATTTCCAATGATACAATGCAAATTACGTTATGTTATAAGGTATTTACAATGATAAACTACATATTACGATATATTATAAGGTATTTTCAATGATATACTGTATATTACGTTGTAGTATAAGGTATTTTCAATGATACACTGCATATTACGTCATATTAGATGGTATTGACAATGATACACTGCATATTACGTTATATTATAAGGTATTTCCAATGATAAACTACATATTACGATATATTATAAGGTATTTTCAATGATACACTGCATATTACGTTATATTATAAGGTTATTTGCAATAAAACACTGTATGTTACGTTATATTAAAAGGTATTTTCAATGATGCACTGCATATTACGTTATATTATAAGGAATTTTCAATGATACACTGCATATTACGTTATATTATAAGGTTATTTGCAATGAAACACTGCATATTACGTTATATTATAAGGAATTTTCAATGATAAACTACGATATAATATAAGGTATTTTCAATGATACACTACATATTACGTCATATTATAAGTTATTTCCAATGATACAATGCAAATTACGTTATATTATAAGGAATTTTCAATGATAAACTACGATATATTATAAGGTATTTTCAATGATACACTGCATATTTCGTTATATTATAAGGCATTTTCAATGATACACTGCATATTACGTTTTATTATAAGGTGTTTTCAATGATACACTGCATATTACGTTATATTATAAGGTATTTTCAATGATACACTACAAATTACGATATATTATAAGGTATTTTCAATGATAAACTACAAATTACGATATATTATAAGGTATTCTCAATGATACACTGCATATTACGTTATATTATAAGGAATTCTCAATGATAAACTACGATATATTACAAGGTATTTTCAATGATACACTGCATATTACGTCATATTATAAGGAATTTTCAATGATACACTGCATATTACGTTATATTATAAGGTTATTTGCAATGAAACACTGCATATTACGTTATATTATAAGGAATTTTCAATGATAAACTACGATATAATATAAGGTATTTCCAATGATACACTACATATTACGTCATATTATAAGTTATTTCCAATGATACAATGCAAATTACGTTATTTTATAAGGTATTTACAATGATAAACTACATATTACGATATAATATAAGGTATTTTCAATGATATACTGTATATTACGTTGTAGTATAAGGTATTTTCAATGATACACTGCATATTACGTCATATTAGATGGTATTGCCAATGATACACTGCATATTACGTTATATTATAAGGTATTTCCAATGATAAACTACATATTACGATATATTATAAGGTATTTTCAATGATACACTGCATATTACGTTATATTATAAGGTTATTTGCAATGAAACACTGTATGTTACGTTATATTAAAAGGTATTTTCAATGATGCACTGCATATTACGTTATATTATAAGGAATTTTCAATGATACACTGCATATTACGTTATATTATAAGGTTATTTGCAATGAAACACTGCATATTATGTTATATTATAAGGAATTTTCAATGATAAACTACGATATAATATAAGGTATTTTCAATGATACACTACATATTACGTCATATTATAAGTTATTTCCAATGATACAATGCAAATTACGTTATATTATAAGGAATTTTCAATGAGAAACTACGATATATTATAAGGTATTTTCAATGATACACTGCATATTTCGTTATATTATAAGGTATTCTCAATGATACACTGCATATTACGTTATATTATAAGGAATTCTCATTAATAAACTAAGATATAATATAAGGTATTTCCAATGATACACTACATATTACGTCATATTATAAGTTATTTCCAATGATACAATGCAAATTACGTTATGTTATAAGGTATTTACAATGATAAACTACATATTACGATATATTATAAGGTATTTTCAATGATATACTGTATATTACGTTGTAGTATAAGGTATTTTCAATGATACACTGCATATTACGTCATATTAGATGGTATTGACAATGATACACTGCATATTACGTTATATTATAAGGTATTTCCAATGATAAACTACGATATAATATAAGGTATTTTCAATGATACACTACATATTACGTCATATTATAAGTTATTTCCAATGATACAATGCAAATTACGTTATATTATAAGGAATTTTCAATGATAAACTACGATATATTATAAGGTATTTTCAATGATACACTGCATATTTCGTTATATTATAAGGCATTTTCAATGATACACTGCAAATTACGTTATATTATAAGGTGTTTTCAATGATAAACTACGATATATTATAAGGTATTTTCAATGATACACTGCATATTACGATATATTATAAGGTATTTTCAATGATACACTGCATATTACGTTATATTATAAGGTATTTTCAATGATACACTGCATATTTCGTTATATTATAAGGTATTTTCAATTATACACTACGAATTACGATATATTATAAGGTATCTTCAATGATACACTACAAATTACGATATATTATAAGGTATTTTCAATGATAAACTACATATTACGTTTTATTATAAGGTATTTTCAATGATACACTGCATATTACGTTATATTATAAGGTATTTTCAATGATACACTACAAATTACGTTATATTATAAGGTATTTGCAATGATACACTGCATATTACGTTATATTATAAGGAATTTTCAATGATAAACTACGATATAATATAAGGTATTTTCAACGATACACTGCATATTTCGTTATATTATAAGGTATTTTCAATTATACACTACAAATTACGATATATTATAAGGTACCTTCAATGATACACTACAAATTACGATATATTATAAGGTATTTTCAATGATACACTGCATATTACGTCATATTATAAGGAATTTTCAATGATACACTGCATATTACGTTATATTATAAGGTTATTTGCAATGAAACACTGCATATTACGTTATATTATAAGGAATTTTCAATGATAAACTACGATATAATATAAGGTATTTTCAATGATACACTACATATTACGTCATATTATAAGTTATTTCCAATGATACAATGCAAATTACGTTATATTATAAGGAATTTTCAATGATAAACTACGATATATTATAAGGTATTTTCAATGATACACTGCATATTTCGTTATATTATAAGGCATTTTCAATGATACACTGCAAATTACGTTATATTATAAGGTGTTTTCAATGATAAACTACGATATATTATAAGGTATTTTCAATGATACACTGCATATTTCGTTATATTATAAGGTATTTTCAATTATACACTACGAATTACGATATATTATAAGGTATCTTCAATGATACACTACAAATTACGATATATTATAAGGTATTTTCAATGATAAACTACATATTACGTTTTATTATAAGGTATTTTCAATGATACACTGCATATTACGTTATATTATAAGGTATTTTCAATGATACACTACAAATTACGTTATATTATAAGTTATTTGCAATGATACACTGCATATTACGTTATATTATAAGGAATTTTCAATGATAAACTACGATATAATATAAGGTATTTTCAACGATACACTGCATATTTCGTTATATTATAAGGTATTTTCAATTATACACTACAAATTACGATATATTATAAGGTACCTTCAATGATACACTACAAATTACGATATATTATAAGGTATTTTCAATGATACACTGCATATTACGTCATATTATAAGGAATTTTCAATGATACACTGCATATTACGTTATATTATAAGGTTATTTGCAATGAAACACTGCATATTACGTTATATTATAAGGAATTTTCAATGATAAACTACGATATAATATAAGGTATTTCCAATGATACACTACATATTACGACATATTATAAGTTATTTCCAATGATACACTGCAAATTACGTTATGTTATAAGGTATTTACAATGATAAACTACATATTACGATATATTATAAGGTATTTTCAATGATATACTGTATATTACGTTGTAGTATAAGGTTATTTGCAATGAAACACTGTATGTAACGTTATATTAAAAGGTATTTTCAATGATACACTGCATATTACGTTATATTATAAGGAATTTTCAATGATACACTGCATATTACTTTATATTATAAGGTTATTTGCAATGAAACACTGCATATTACGTTATATTATAAGGAATTTTCAATGATACACTGCATATTACGTTATATTATAAGGTTATTTGCAATGAAACACTGCATATTACGTTATATTATAAGGAATTTTCAATGATAAACTACGATATAATATAAGGTATTTCCAATGATACACTACATATTACGTCATATTATAAGTTATTTCCAATGATACAATGCAAATTACGTTATTTTATAAGGTATTTACAATGATAAACTACATATTACGATATAATATAAGGTATTTTCAATGATATACTGTATATTACGTTGTAGTATAAGGTATTTTCAATGATACACTGCATATTACGTCATATTAGATGGTATTGCCAATGATACACTGCATATTACGTTATATTATAAGGTATTTCCAATGATAAACTACATATTACGATATATTATAAGGTATTTTCAATGATACACTGCATATTACGTTATATTATAAGGTTATTTGCAATGAAACACTGTATGTTACGTTATATTAAAAGGTATTTTCAATGATGCACTGCATATTACGTTATATTATGAGGAATTTTCAATGATACACTGCATATTACGTTATATTATAAGGTTATTTGCAATGAAACACTGCATATTATGTTATATTATAAGGAATTTTCAATGATAAACTACGATATAATATAAGGTATTTTCAATGATACACTACATATTACGTCATATTATAAGTTATTTCCAATGATACAATGCAAATTACGTTATATTATAAGGAATTTTCAATGAGAAACTACGATATATTATTAGGTATTTTCAATGATACACTGCATATTTCGTTATATTATAAGGCATTTTCAATGATACACTGCATATTACGTTTTATTATAAGGTGTTTTCAATGATACACTGCATATTACGTTATATTATAAGGTATTTTCAATGATACACTACACATTACGATATATTATAAGGTATTTTCAATGATAAACTACAAATTACGATATATTATAAGGTATCTTCAATGATAAACTACAAATTACGATATAATATAAGGTATTTTCAATGATACACTACATATTACGTCATATTATAAGTTATTTCCAATGAAACACTGTATGTTACGTTATATTAAAAGGTATTTTCAATGATGCACTGCATATTACGTTATATTATAAGGAATTTTCAATGATACACTGCATATTACGTTATATTATAAGGTTATTTGCAATGAAACACTGCATATTACGTTATATTATAAGGAATTTTCAATGATAAACTACGATATAATATAAGGTATTTTCAATGATACACTACATATTACGTCATATTATAAGTTATTTCCAATGATACAATGCAAATTACGTTATATTATAAGGAATTTTCAATGATAAACTACGATATATTATAAGGTATTTTCAATGATACACTGCATATTTCGTTATATTATAAGGCATTTTCAATGATACACTGCAAATTACGTTATATTATAAGGTGTTTTCAATGATAAACTACGATATATTATAAGGTATTTTCAATGATACACTGCATATTACGATATATTATAAGGTATTTTCAATGATAAACTGCATATTACGTTATATTATAAGGTATTTTCAATGATACACTGCATATTTCGTTATATTATAAGGTATTTTCAATTATACACTACGAATTACGATATATTATAAGGTATCTTCAATGATACACTACAAATTACGATATATTATAAGGTATTTTCAATGATAAACTACATATTACGTTTTATTATAAGGTATTTTCAATGATACACTGCATATTACGTTATATTATAAGGTATTTTCAATGATACACTACAAATTACGTTATATTATAAGGTATTTTCAATGATACACTGCATATTACGTTATATTATAAGGAATTTTCAATGATAAACTACGATATAATATAAGGTATTTTCAACGATACACTGCATATTTCGTTATATTATAAGGTATTTTCAATTATACACTACAAATTACGATATATTATAAGGTACCTTCAATGATACACTACAAATTACGATATATTATAAGGTATTTTCAATGATACACTGCATATTACGTCATATTATAAGGAATTTTCAATGATACACTGCATATTACGTTATATTATAAGGTTATTTGCAATGAAACACTGCATATTACGTTATATTATAAGGAATTTTCAATGATAAACTACGATATAATATAAGGTATTTCCAATGATACACTACATATTACGACATATTATAAGTTATTTCCAATGATACACTGCAAATTACGTTATGTTATAAGGTATTTACAATGATAAACTACATATTACGATATATTATAAGGTATTTTCAATGATATACTGTATATTACGTTCTGGTATAAGGTTATTTGCAATGAAACACTGTATGTAACGTTATATTAAAAGGTATTTTCAATGATACACTGCATATTACGTTATATTATAAGGAATTTTCAATGATACACTGCATATTACTTTATATTATAAGGTTATTTGCAATGAAACACTGCATATTACGTTATATTATAAGGAATTTTCAATGATACACTGCATATTACGTTATATTATAAGGTTATTTGCAATGAAACACTGCATATTACGTTATATTATAAGGAATTTTCAATGATAAACTACGATATAATATAAGGTATTTTCAATGATACACTACATATTACGTCATATTATAAGTTATTTCCAATGATACAATGCAAATTACGTTATATTATAAGGAATTTTCAATGATAAACTACGATATATTATAAGGTATTTTCAATGATACACTGCATATTTCGTTATATTATAAGGCATTTTCAATGATACACTGCATATTACGTTTTATTATAAGGTGTTTTCAATGATACACTGCATATTACGTTATATTATAAGGTATTTTCAATGATACACTACAAATTACGATATATTATAAGGTATTTTCAATGATACACTACAAATTACGATATATTATAAGGTATTCTCAATGATACACTGCATATTACGTTATATTATAAGGAATTCTCAATGATAAACTACGATATATTACAAGGTATTTTCAATGATACACTGCATATTACGTCATATTATAAGGAATTTTCAATGATACACTGCATATTACGTTATATTATAAGGTTATTTGCAATGAAACACTGCATATTACGTTATATTATAAGGAATTTTCAATGATAAACTACGATATAATATAAGGTATTTCCAATGATACACTACATATTACGTCATATTATAAGTTATTTCCAATGATACAATGCAAATTACGTTATTTTATAAGGTATTTACAATGATAAACTACATATTACGATATAATATAAGGTATTTTCAATGATATACTGTATATTACGTTGTAGTATAAGGTATTTTCAATGATACACTGCATATTACGTCATATTAGATGGTATTGCCAATGATACACTGCATATTACGTTATATTATAAGGTATTTTCAATGATAAACTACATATTACGATATATTATAAGGTATTTTCAATGATACACTGCATATTACGTTATATTATAAGGTTATTTGCAATGAAACACTGTATGTTACGTTATATTAAAAGGTATTTTCAATGATGCACTGCATATTACGTTATATTATGAGGAATTTTCAATGATACACTGCATATTACGTTATATTATAAGGTTATTTGCAATGAAACACTGCATATTATGTTATATTATAAGGAATTTTCAATGATAAACTACGATATAATATAAGGTATTTTCAATGATACACTACATATTACGTCATATTATAAGTTATTTCCAATGATACAATGCAAATTACGTTATATTATAAGGAATTTTCAATGAGAAACTACGATATATTATAAGGTATTTTCAATGATACACTGCATATTTCGTTATATTATAAGGCATTTTCAATGATACACTGCATATTACGTTTTATTATAAGGTGTTTTCAATGATACACTGCATATTACGTTATATTATAAGGTATTTTCAATGATACACTACACATTACGATATATTATAAGGTATTTTCAATGATAAACTACAAATTACGATATATTATAAGGTATCTTCAATGATAAACTACAAATTACGATATAATATAAGGTATTTTCAATGATACACTACATATTACGTCATATTATAAGTTATTTCCAATGAAACACTGTATGTTACGTTATATTAAAAGGTATTTTCAATGATGCACTGCATATTACGTTATATTATAAGGAATTTTCAATGATACACTGCATATTACGTTATATTATAAGGTTATTTGCAATGAAACACTGCATATTACGTTATATTATAAGGAATTTTCAATGATAAACTACGATATAATATAAGGTATTTTCAATGATACACTACATATTACGTCATATTATAAGTTATTTCCAATGATACAATGCAAATTACGTTATATTATAAGGAATTTTCAATGATAAACTACGATATATTATAAGGTATTTTCAATGATACACTGCATATTTCGTTATATTATAAGGCATTTTCAATGATACACTGCAAATTACGTTATATTATAAGGTGTTTTCAATGATAAACTACGATATATTATAAGGTATTTTCAATGATACACTGCATATTACGATATATTATAAGGTATTTTCAATGATACACTGCATATTACGTTATATTATAAGGTATTTTCAATGATACACTGCATATTTCGTTATATTATAAGGTATTTTCAATTATACACTACGAATTACGATATATTATAAGGTATCTTCAATGATACACTACAAATTACGATATATTATAAGGTATTTTCAATGATAAACTACATATTACGTTTTATTATAAGGTATTTTCAATGATACACTGCATATTACGTTATATTATAAGGTATTTTCAATGATACACAACAAATTACGTTATATTATAAGGTATTTTCAATGATACACTGCATATTACGTTATATTATAAGGAATTTTCAATGATAAACTACGATATAATATAAGGTATTTTCAACGATACACTGCATATTTCGTTATATTATAAGGTATTTTCAATTATACACTACAAATTACGATATATTATAAGGTACCTTCAATGATACACTACAAATTACGATATATTATAAGGTATTTTCAATGATACACTGCATATTACGTCATATTATAAGGAATTTTCAATGATACACTGCATATTACGTTATATTATAAGGTTATTTGCAATGAAACACTGCATATTACGTTATATTATAAGGAATTTTCAATGATAAACTACGATATAATATAAGGTATTTCCAATGATACACTACATATTACGACATATTATAAGTTATTTCCAATGATACACTGCAAATTACGTTATGTTATAAGGTATTTACAATGATAAACTACATATTACGATATATTATAAGGTATTTTCAATGATATACTGTATATTACGTTGTAGTATAAGGTTATTTGCAATGAAACACTGTATGTAACGTTATATTAAAAGGTATTTTCAATGATACACTGCATATTACGTTATATTATAAGGAATTTTCAATGATACACTGCATATTACTTTATATTATAAGGTTATTTGCAATGAAACACTGCATATTACGTTATATTATAAGGAATTTTCAATGATAAACTACGATATAATATAAGGTATTTTCAATGATACACTACATATTACGTCATATTATAAGTTATTTCCAATGATACAATGCAAATTACGTTATATTATAAGGTATTTTCAATGATAAACTCCGATATATTATAAGGTATTTTCAATGATACACTGCATATTTCGTTATATTATAAGGCATTTTCAATGATACACTGCATATTACGTTTAATTATAAGGTATTTTCAATGATACACTGCATATTACGTTATATTATAAGGTATTTTCAATGATACACTACAAATTACGATATATTATAAGGTATTTTCAATGATAAACTACAAATTACGATATATTATAAGGTATCTTCAATGATACACTACAAATTACGATATATTATCAGGTATTTTCAATGATACACTGCATATTACGTTATATTATAAGGTATTCTCAATGATACACTGCATATTACGTTATATTATAAGGAATTCTCATTAATAAAATACGATATATTAGAAGGTATTTTCAATGATACAGTGCATATTACGTCATATTATAAGGAATTTTCAATGATACACTGCATATTACGTTATATTATAAGGTTATTTGCAATGAAACACTGCATATTACGTTATATTATAAGGTTATTTGCAATGAAACACTGCATATTACGTTATATTATAAGGTTATTTGCAATGAAACACTGCATATTACGTTATATTATAAGGAATTTTCAATGATAAACTACGATATAATATAAGGTATTTCCAATGATACACTACATATTACGTCATATTATAAGTTATTTCCAATGATACAATGCAAATTACGTTATGTTATAAGGTATTTACAATGATAAACTACATATTACGATATATTATAAGGTATTTTCAATGATACACTGCATATTACGTTTTATTATAAGGTATTTTCAATGATACACTGCATATTACGTTATATTATAAGGTATTTTCAATGATACACTACAAATTACGATATATTATAAGGTATTTTCAATGATAAACTACAAATTACGATATATTATAAGGTATCTTCAATGATACACTACAAATTACGATATATTATAAGGTATTTTCAATGATACACTACATATTACGTCATATTATAAGTTATTTCCAATGATAAACTACGATATAATATAAGGTATTTCCAATGATACACTACATATTACGACATATTATAAGTTATTTCCAATGATACAATGCAAATTACGTTATGTTATAAGGTATTTACAATGATAAACTACATATTACGATATATTATAAGGTATTTTCAATGATATTCTGTATATTACGTTGTAGTATAAGGTATTTTCAATGATACACTGCATATTACGTCATATTAGATAATATTGCCAACGATACACTGCAAATTACGTTATGTTATAAGGTATTTACAATGATAAACTACATATTACGATATATTATAAGGTATTTTCAATGATATACTGTATATTACGTTGTAGTATAAGGTTATTTGCAATGAAACACTGTATGTTACGTTATATTAAAAGGTATTTTCAATGATACACTGCATATTACGTTATATTATAAGGAATTTTCAATGATACACTGCATATTACTTTATATTATAAGGTTATTTGCAATGAAACACTGCATATTACGTTATATTATAAGGAATTTTCAATGATATACTGTATATTACGTTTTATTATAAGGTATTTTCAATGATACACTGCATATTACGTTATATTATAAGGTATTTTCAATGATACACTACAAATTACGATATATTATAAGGTATTTTCAATGATAAACTACAAATTACGATATATTATAAGGTATCTTCAATGATACCCTACAAATTACGATATATTATCAGGTATTTTCAATGATACACTGCATATAACGTTATATTATAAGGTATTCTGAATGATACACTGCATATTACGTTATATTATAAGGAATTCTCATTAATAAAATACGATATATTAGAAGGTATTTTCAATGATACAGTGCATATTACGTCATATTATAAAGAATTTTCAATGATACACTGCATATTACGTTATATTATAAGGTTATTTGCAATGAAACACTGCATATTACGTTATATTATAAGGTTATTTGCAATGAAACACTGCATATTACGTTATATTATAAGGAATTTTCAATGATAAACTACGATATAATATAAGGTATTTTCAATGATACACTACTTATTACGTCATATTATAAGTTATTTCCAATGATACAATGCAAATTACGTTATATTATAAGGTATTTTCAATGATAAACTACGATATATTATAATGTATTTTCAATGATACACTGCATATTTCGTTATATTATAAGGCATTTTCAATGATACACTGCATATTACGTTTTATTATAAGGTATTTTCAATGATACACTGCATATTACGTTATATTATAAGGTATTTTCAATGATACACTACAAATTACGATATATTATAAGGTATTTTCAATGATAAACTACAAATTACGATATATTATAAGGTATCTTCAATGATACACTACAAATTACGATATATTATAAGGTATTTTCAATGATACACTGCATATTATGTTATATTATAAGGTATTCTCAATGATACACTGCATATTACGTTATATTATAAGGAATTCTCATTAATAAAATATGATATATTAGAAGGTATTTTCAATGATACACTGCATATTACGTCATATTATAAGGCATTTTCAATGATACACTGCATATTACGTTTTATTATAAGGTATTTTCAATGATACACTGCATATTACGTTATATTATAAGGTATTTTCAATGATAAACTACAAATTACGATATATTATAAGGTATTTACAATGATAAACTACATATTACGATATATTATAAGGTATTTTCAATGATATACTGTATATTACGTTGTAGTATAAGGTATTTTCAATGATACACTGCATATTACGTCATATTAGATAATATTGCCAACGATACACTGCATATTACGTTATATTATAAGGTATTTCCAATGATAAACTACATATTACGATATATTATAGGGTATTTTCAATGATACACTGCATATTACGTTATATTATAAGGTTATTTGCAATGAAACACTGTATGTTACGTTATATTAAAAGGTATTTTTAATGATAGACATCATATTACGTTATATTATAAGGAATTTTCAATGATACACTGCATATTACATTATATTATAAGGTTATTTGCAATGAAACACTGCATATTATGTTATATTATAATGAATTTTCAATGATAAACTACGATATAATATAAGGTATTTTCAATGATACACTACATATTACGTCATATTATAAGTTATTTCCAATGATACAATGCAAATTACGTTATATTATAAGGTATTTTCAATGATAAACTACGATATATTATAAGGTATTTTCAATGATACACTGCATATTTCGTTATATTATAAGGCATTTTCAATGATACACTGCATATTACGTTATATTATAAGGAATTCTCATTAATAAAATACGATATATTAGAAGGTATTTTCAATGATACAGTGCATATTACGTCATATTATAAGGAATTTTCAATGATACACTGCATATTACGTTATATTATAAGGTTATTTGCAATGAAACACTGCATATTACGTTATATTACAAGGTTATTTGCAATGAAACACTGCATATTACGTTATATTATAAGGTTATTTGCAATGAAACACTGCATATTACGTTATATTATAAGGAATTTTCAATGATAAACTACGATATAATATAAGGTATTTCCAATGATACACTACATATTACGTCATATTATAAGTTATTTCCAATGATACAATGCAAATTACGTTATGTTATAAGGTATTTACAATGATAAACTACATATTACGATATATTATAAGGCATTTTCAATGATACACTGCATATTACGTTTAATTATAAGGTATTTTCAATGATACACTGCATATTACGTTATATTATAAGGTATTTTCAATGATACACTACAAATTACGATATATTATAAGGTATTTTCAATGATAAACTACAAATTACGATATATTATAAGGTATCTTCAATGATACACTACAAATTACGATATATTATCAGGTATTTTCAATGATACACTGCATATTACGTTATATTATAAGGTATTCTCAATGATACACTGCATATTACGTTATATTATAAGGAATTCTCATTAATAAAATACGATATATTAGAAGGTATTTTCAATGATACAGTGCATATTACGTCATATTATAAGGAATTTTCAATGATACACTGCATATTACGTTATATTATAAGGTTATTTGCAATGAAACACTGCATATTACGTTATATTATAAGGTTATTTGCAATGAAACACTGCATATTACGTTATATTATAAGGTTATTTGCAATGAAACACTGCATATTACGTTATATTATAAGGAATTTTCAATGATAAACTACGATATAATATAAGGTATTTCCAATGATACACTACATATTACGTCATATTATAAGTTATTTCCAATGATACAATGCAAATTACGTTATGTTATAAGGTATTTACAATGATAAACTACATATTACGATATATTATAAGGTATTTTCAATGATATACTGTATATTACGTTATATTATAAGGAATTTTCAATGATACACTGCATATTACTTTATATTATAAGGTTATTTGCAATGAAACACTGCATATTACGTTATATTATAAGGAATTTTCAATGATAAACTACGATATATTATAATGTATTTTCAATGATACACTGCATATTTCGTTATATTATAAGGCATTTTCAATGATACACTGCATATTACGTTTTATTATAAGGTATTTTCAATGATAAACTACGATATAATATAAGGTATTTCCAATGATACACTACATATTACGACATATTATAAGTTATTTCCAATGATACAATGCAAATTACGTTATGTTATAAGGTATTTACAATGATAAACTACATATTACGATATATTATAAGGTATTTTCAATGATATTCTGTATATTACGTTGTAGTATAAGGTATTTTCAATGATACACTGCATATTACGTCATATTAGATAATATTGCCAACGATACACTGCAAATTACGTTATGTTATAAGGTATTTACAATGATAAACTACATATTACGATATATTATAAGGTATTTTCAATGATATACTGTATATTACGTTGTAGTATAAGGTTATTTGCAATGAAACACTGTATGTTACGTTATATTAAAAGGTATTTTCAATGATACACTGCATATTACGTTATATTATAAGGAATTTTCAATGATACACTGCATATTACTTTATATTATAAGGTTATTTGCAATGAAACACTGCATATTACGTTATATTATAAGGAATTTTCAATGAGAAACTACGATATAATATAAGGTATTTTCAATGATACACTACATATTACGTCATATTATAAGTTATTTCCAATGATACAATGCAAATTACGTTATGTTATAAGGTATTTACAATGATAAACTACATATTACGATATATTATAAGGTATTTTCAATGATATACTGTATATTACGTTATATTATAAGGAATTTTCAATGATACACTGCATATTACTTTATATTATAAGGTTATTTGCAATGAAACACTGCATATTACGTTATATTATAAGGAATTTTCAATGATAAACTACGATATATTATAATGTATTTTCAATGATACACTGCATATTTCGTTATATTATAAGGCATTTTCAATGATACACTGCATATTACGTTTTATTATAAGGTATTTTCAATGATAAACTACGATATAATATAAGGTATTTCCAATGATACACTACATATTACGACATATTATAAGTTATTTCCAATGATACAATGCAAATTACGTTATGTTATAAGGTATTTACAATGATAAACTACATATTACGATATATTATAAGGTATTTTCAATGATATTCTGTATATTTCGTTGTAGTATAAGGTATTTTCAATGATACACTGCATATTACGTCATATTAGATAATATTGCCAACGATACACTGCAAATTACGTTATGTTATAAGGTATTTACAATGATAAACTACATATTACGATATATTATAAGGTATTTTCAATGATATACTGTATATTACGTTGTAGTATAAGGTTATTTGCAATGAAACACTGTATGTTACGTTATATTAAAAGGTATTTTCAATGATACACTGCATATTACGTTATATTATAAGGAATTTTCAATGATACACTGCATATTACTTTATATTATAAGGTTATTTGCAATGAAACACTGCATATTACGTTATATTATAAGGAATTTTCAATGAGAAACTACGATATAATATAAGGTATTTTCAATGATACACTACATATTACGTCATATTATAAGTTATTTCCAATGATACAATGCAAATTACGTTATATTATAAGGTATTTTCAATGATACACTGCATATTTCGTTATATTATAAGGCATTTTCAATGATACACTGCATATTACGTTTTATTATAAAGTATTTTCAATGATACACTGCATATTACGTTATATTATAAGGTATTTTCAATGATACACTACAAATTACGATATATTATAAGGTATTTTCAATGATAAACTACAAATTACGATATATTATAAGGTATCTTCAATGATACACTACAAATTACGATATATTATCAGGTATTTTCAATGATACACTGCATATTACGTTATATTATAAGGTATTCTCAATGATACACTGCATATTACGTTATATTATAAGGAATTCTCATTAATAAAATACGATATATTAGAAGGTATTTTCAATGATACAGTGCATATTACGTCATATTATAAAGAATTTTCAATGATACACTGCATATTACGTTATATTATAAGGTTATTTGCAATGAAACACTGCATATTACGTTATATTATAAGGTTATTTGCAATGAAACACTGCATATTACGTTATATTATAAGGAATTTTCAATGATAAACTACGATATAATATAAGGTATTTTCAATGATACACTACTTATTACGTCATATTATAAGTTATTTCCAATGATACAATGCAAATTACGTTATATTATAAGGTATTTTCAATGATAAACTACGATATATTATAATGTATTTTCAATGATACACTGCATATTTCGTTATATTATAAGGCATTTTCAATGATACACTGCATATTACGTTTTATTATAAGGTATTTTCAATGATACACTGCATATTACGTTATATTATAAGGTATTTTCAATGATACACTACGATATATTATAATGTATTTTCAATGATACACTGCATATTTCGTTATATTATAAGGCATTTTCAATGATACACTGCATATTACGTTTTATTATAAGGTATTTTCAATGATAAACTACGATATAATATAAGGTATTTCCAATGATACACTACATATTACGACATATTATAAGTTATTTCCAATGATACAATGCAAATTACGTTATGTTATAAGGTATTTACAATGATAAACTACATATTACGATATATTATAAGGTATTTTCAATGATATTCTGTATATTACGTTGTAGTATAAGGTATTTTCAATGATACACTGCATATTACGTCATATTAGATAATATTGCCAACGATACACTGCAAATTACGTTATGTTATAAGGTATTTACAATGATAAACTACATATTACGATATATTATAAGGTATTTTCAATGTTATACTGTATATTACGTTGTAGTATAAGGTTATTTGCAATGAAACACTGTATGTTACGTTATATTAAAAGGTATTTTCAATGATACACTGCATATTACGTTATATTATAAGGAATTTTCAATGATACACTGCATATTACTTTATATTATAAGGTTATTTGCAATGAAACACTGCATATTACGTTATATTATAAGGAATTTTCAATGAGAAACTACGATATAATATAAGGTATTTTCAATGATACACTACATATTACGTCATATTATAAGTTATTTCCAATGATACAATGCAAATTACGTTATATTATAAGGTATTTTCAATGATACACTGCATATTTCGTTATATTATAAGGCATTTTCAATGATACACTGCATATTACGTTTTATTATAAGGTATTTTCAATGATACACTGCATATTACGTTATATTATAAGGTATTTTCAATGATACACTACAAATTACGATATATTATAAGGTATTTTCAATGATAAACTACAAATTACGATATATTATAAGGTATCTTCAATGATACACTACAAATTACGATATATTATCAGGTATTTTCAATGATACACTGCATATTACGTTATATTATAAGGTATTCTCAATGATACACTGCATATTACGTTATATTATAAGGAATTCTCATTAATAAAATACGATATATTAGAAGGTATTTTCAATGATACAGTGCATATTACGTCATATTATAAAGAATTTTCAATGATACACTGCATATTACGTTATATTATAAGGTTATTTGCAATGAAACACTGCATATTACGTTATATTATAAGGTTATTTGCAATGAAACACTGCATATTACGTTATATTATAAGGAATTTTCAATGATAAACTACGATATAATATAAGGTATTTTCAATGATACACTACTTATTACGTCATATTATAAGTTATTTCCAATGATACAATGCAAATTACGTTATATTATAAGGTATTTTCAATGATAAACTACGATATATTATAATGTATTTTCAATGATACACTGCATATTTCGTTATATTATAAGGCATTTTCAATGATACACTGCATATTACGTTTTATTATAAGGTATTTTCAATGATACACTGCATATTACGTTATATTATAAGGTATTTTCAATGATACACTACAAATTACGATATATTATAAGGTATTTTCAATGATAAACTACAAATTACGATATATTATAAGGTATCTTCAATGATACACTACAAATTACGATATATTATAATGTATTTTCAATGATACACTGCATATTTCGTTATATTATAAGGTTATTTGCAATGAAACACTGCATATTACGTTATATTATAAGGTTATTTGCAATGAAACACTGCATATTACGTTATATTATAAGGAATTTTCAATGATAAACTACGATATAATATAAGGTATTTCCAATGATACACTGCATATTTCGTTATATTATAAGGCATTTTCAATGATACACTGCATATTACGTTTTATTATAAGGTATTTTCAATGATAAACTACGATATAATATAAGGTATTTCCAATGATACACTACATATTACGACATATTATAAGTTATTTCCAATGATACAATGCAAATTACGTTATGTTATAAGGTATTTACAATGATAAACTACATATTACGATATATTATAAGGTATTTTCAATGATATTCTGTATATTACGTTGTAGTATAAGGTATTTTCAATGATACACTGCATATTACGTCATATTAGATAATATTGCCAACGATACACTGCAAATTACGTTATGTTATAAGGTATTTACAATGATAAACTACATATTACGATATATTATAAGGTATTTTCAATGATATACTGTATATTACGTTGTAGTATAAGGTTATTTGCAATGAAACACTGTATGTTACGTTATATTAAAAGGTATTTTCAATGATACACTGCATATTACGTTATATTATAAGGAATTTTCAATGATACACTGCATATTACTTTATATTATAAGGTTATTTGCAATGAAACACTGCATATTACGTTATATTATAAGGAATTTTCAATGATAAACTACGATATAATATAAGGTATTTTCAATGATACACTACATATTACGTCATATTATAAGTTATTTCCAATGATACAATGCAAATTACGTTATATTATAAGGTATTTTCAATGATAAACTACGATATATTATAAGGTATTTTCAATGATACACTGCATATTTCGTTATATTATAAGGCATTTTCAATGATACACTGCATATTACGTTTTATTATAAGGTATTTTCAATGATACACTGCATATTACGTTATATTATAAGGTATTTTCAATGATACACTACAAATTACGATATATTATAAGGTATTTTCAATGATAAACTACAAATTACGATATATTATAAGGTATCTTCAATGATACACTACAAATTACGATATATTATCAGGTATTTTCAATGATACACTGCATATTACGTTATATTATAAGGTATTCTCAATGATACACTGCATATTACGTTATATTATAAGGAATTCTCATTAATAAAATACGATATATTAGAAGGTATTTTCAATGATACACTGCATATTACGTCATATTATAAGGCATTTTCAATGATACACTGCATATTACGTTTTATTATAAGGTATTTTCAATGATACACTGCATATTACGTTATATTATAAGGAATTTTCAATGATAAACTACGATATAATATAAGGTATTTTCAATGATACACTGCATATTTCGTTATATTATAAGGTATTTTCAATTATACACTACAAATTACGATATATTATAAGGTACCTTCAATGATACACTACAAATTACGATATATTATAAGGTATTTTCAATGATACACTGCATATTACGTTATATTATAAGGTATTCTCAATGATACACTGCATATTACGTTATATTATAAGGAATTCTCATTAATAAACTACGATATATTAGAAGGTATTTTCAATGATACACTGCATATTACGTCATATTATAAGGAATTTTCAATGATACACTGCATATTACGTTATATTATAAGGTTATTTGCAATGAAACACTGCATATTACGTTATATTATAAGGAATTTTCAATGATAAACTACGATATAATATAAGGTATTTCCAATGATACACTACATATTACGTCATATTATAAGTTATTTCCAATGATACACTGCAAATTACGTTATGTTATAAGGTATTTACAATGATAAACTACATATTACGATATATTATAAGATATTTTCAATGATATACTGTATATTACGTTGTAGTATAAGGTTATTTGCAATGAAACACTGTATGTAACGTTATATTGAAAGGTATTTTCAATGATACACTGCATATTACGTTATATTATAATGAATTTTCAATGATACACTGCATATTACTTTATATTATAAGGTTATTTGCAATGAAACACTGCATATTACGTTATATTATAAGGAATTTTCAATGATAAACTACGATATAATATAAGGTATTTTCAATGATACACTACATATTACGTCATATTATAAGTTATTTCCAATGATACAATGCAAATTACGTTATATTATAAGGTATTTTCAATGATAAACTCCGATATATTATAAGGTATTTTCAATGATACACTGCATATTTCGTTATATTATAAGGCATTTTCAATGATACACTACATATTACGTCATATTATAAGTTATTTCCAATGATACACTGCAAATTACGTTATGTTATAAGGTATTTACAATGATAAACTACATATTACGATATATTATAAGATATTTTCAATGATACACTGCATATTTCGTTATATTATAAGGCATTTTCAATGATACACTGCATATTACGTTTTATTATAAGGTATTTTCAATGATACACTGCATATTACGTTATATTATAAGGTATTTTCAATGATACACTACAAATTACGATATATTATAAGGTATTTTCAATGATAAACTACAAATTACGATATATTATAAGGTATCTTCAATGATACACTACAAATTACGATATATTATCAGGTATTTTCAATGATACACTGCATATTACGTTATATTATAAGGTATTCTCAATGATACACTGCATATTACGTTATATTATAAGGAATTCTCATTAATAAAATACGATATATTAGAAGGTATTTTCAATGATACACTGCATATTACGTCATATTATAAGGCATTTTCAATGATACACTGCATATTACGTTTTATTATAAGGTATTTTCAATGATACACTGCATATTACGTTATATTATAAGGAATTTTCAATGATAAACTACGATATAATATAAGGTATTTTCAATGATACACTGCATATTTCGTTATATTATAAGGTATTTTCAATTATACACTACAAATTACGATATATTATAAGGTACCTTCAATGATACACTACAAATTACGATATATTATAAGGTATTTTCAATGATACACTGCATATTACGTTATATTATAAGGTATTCTCAATGATACACTGCATATTACGTTATATTATAAGGAATTCTCATTAATAAACTACGATATATTAGAAGGTATTTTCAATGATACACTGCATATTACGTCATATTATAAGGAATTTTCTATGATACACTGCATATTACGTTATATTATAAGGTTATTTGCAATGAAACACTGCATATTACGTTATATTATAAGGAATTTTCAATGATAAACTACGATATAATATAAGGTATTTCCAATGATACACTACATATTACGTCATATTATAAGTTATTTCCAATGATACACTGCAAATTACGTTATGTTATAAGGTATTTACAATGATAAACTACATATTACGATATATTATAAGATATTTTCAATGATATACTGTATATTACGTTGTAGTATAAGGTTATTTGCAATGAAACACTGTATGTAACGTTATATTGAAAGGTATTTTCAATGATACACTGCATATTACGTTATATTATAAGGAATTTTCAATGATACACTGCATATTACTTTATATTATAAGGTTATTTGCAATGAAACACTGCATATTACGTTATATTATAAGGAATTTTCAATGATAAACTACGATATAATATAAGGTATTTTCAATGATACACTACATATTACGTCATATTATAAGTTATTTCCAATGATACAATGCAAATTACGTTATATTATAAGGTATTTTCAATGATAAACTCCGATATATTATAAGGTATTTTCAATGATACACTGCATATTTCGTTATATTATAAGGCATTTTCAATGATACACTGCATATTACGTTTTATTATAAGGTATTTTCAATGATACACTGCATATTACGTTATATTATAAGGTATTTTCAATGATACACTACAAATTACGATATATTATAAGGTATTTTCAATGATAAACTACAAATTACGATATATTATAAGGTATCTTCAATGATACACTACAAATTACGATATATTATCAGGTATTTTCAATGATACACTGCATATTACGTTATATTATAAGGTATTCTCAATGATACGCTGCATATTACGTTATATTATAAGGAATTCTCATTAATAAAATACGATATATTAGAAGGTATTTTCAATGATACAGTGCATATTACGTCATATTATAAGGAATTTTCAATGATACACTGCATATTACGTTATATTATAAGGTTATTTGCAATGAAACACTGCATATTACGTTATATTATAAGGTTATTTGCAATGAAACACTGCATATTACGTTATATTATAAGGTTATTTGCAATGAAACACTGCATATTACGTTATATTATAAGGAATTTTCAATGATAAACTACGATATAATATAAGGTATTTCCAATGATACACTACATATTACGTCATATTATAAGTTATTTCCAATGATACAATGCAAATTACGTTATGTTATAAGGTATTTACAATGATAAACTACATATTACGATATATTATAAGGTATTTTCAATGATATTCTGTATATTACGTTGTAGTATAAGGTATTTTCAATGATACACTGCATATTACGTCATATTAGATAATATTGCCAACGATACACTGCAAATTACGTTATGTTATAAGGTATTTACAATGATAAACTACATATTACGATATATTATAAGGTATTTTCAATGATATACTGTATATTACGTTGTAGTATAAGGTTATTTGCAATGAAACACTGTATGTTACGTTATATTAAAAGGTATTTTCAATGATACACTGCATATTACGTTATATTATAAGGAATTTTCAATGATACACTGCATATTACTTTATATTATAAGGTTATTTGCAATGAAACACTGCATATTACGTTATATTATAAGGAATTTTCAATGATAAACTACGATATAATATAAGGTATTTTCAATGATACACTACATATTACGTCATATTATAAGTTATTTCCAATGATACAATGCAAATTACGTTATATTATAAGGTATTTTCAATGATAAACTACGATATATTATAAGGTATTTTCAATGATACACTGCATATTTCGTTATATTATAAGGCATTTTCAATGATACACTGCATATTACGTTTTATTATAAGGTATTTTCAATGATACACTGCATATTACGTTATATTATAAGGTATTTTCAATGATACACTACAAATTACGATATATTATAAGGTATTTTCAATGATAAACTACAAATTACGATATATTATAAGGTATCTTCAATGATACACTACAAATTACGATATATTATCAGGTATTTTCAATGATACACTGCATATTACGTTATATTATAAGGTATTCTCAATGATACACTGCATATTACGTTATATTATAAGGAATTCTCATTAATAAAATACGATATATTAGAAGGTATTTTCAATGATACACTGCATATTACGTCTTATTATAAGGCATTTTCAATGATACACTGCATATTACGTTTTATTATAAGGTATTTTCAATGATACACTGCATATTACGTTATATTATAAGGAATTTTCAATGATAAACTACGATATAATATAAGGTATTTTCAATGATACACTGCATATTTCGTTATATTATAAGGTATTTTCAATTATACACTACAAATTACGATATATTATAAGGTACCTTCAATGATACACTACAAATTACGATATATTATAAGGTATTTTCAATGATACACTGCATATTACGTTATATTATAAGGTATTCTCAATGATACACTGCATATTACGTTATATTATAAGGAATTCTCATTAATAAACTACGATATATTAGAAGGTATTTTCAATGATACACTGCATATTACGTCATATTATAAGGAATTTTCAATGATACACTGCATATTACGTTATATTATAAGGTTATTTGCAATGAAACACTGCATATTACGTTATATTATAAGGAATTTTCAATGATAAACTACGATATAATATAAGGTATTTCCAATGATACACTACATATTACGACATATTATAAGTTATTTCCAATGATACACTGCAAATTACGTTATGTTATAAGGTATTTACAATGATAAACTACATATTACGATATATTATAAGGTATTTTCAATGATATACTGTATATTACGTTGTAGTATAAGGTTATTTGCAATGAAACACTGTATGTAACGTTATATTAAAAGGTATTTTCAATGATACACTGCATATTACGTTATATTATAAGGAATTTTCAATGATACACTGCATATTACTTTATATTATAAGGTTATTTGCAATGAAACACTGCATATTACGTTATATTATAAGGAATTTTCAATGATAAACTACGATATAATATAAGGTATTTTCAATGATACACTACATATTACGTCATATTATAAGTTATTTCCAATGATACAATGCAAATTACGTTATATTATAAGGTATTTTCAATTATAAACTCCGATATATTATAAGGTATTTTCAATGATACACTGCATATTTCGTTATATTATAAGGCATTTTCAATGATACACTGCATATTACGTTTTATTATAAGGTATTTTCAATGATACACTGCATATTACGTTATATTATAAGGTATTTTCAATGATACACTACAAATTACGATATATTATAAGGTATTTTCAATGATAAACTACAAATTACGATATATTATAAGGTATCTTCAATGATACACTACAAATTACGATATATTATCAGGTATTTTCAATGATACACTGCATATTACGTTATATTATAAGGTATTCTCAATGATACACTGCATATTACGTTATATTATAAGGAATTCTCATTAATAAAATACGATATATTAGAAGGTATTTTCAATGATACAGTGCATATTACGTCATATTATAAGGAATTTTCAATGATACACTGCATATTACGTTATATTATAAGGTTATTTGCAATGAAACACTGCATATTACGTTATATTATAAGGTTATTTGCAATGAAACACTGCATATTACGTTATATTATAAGGTTATTTGCAATGAAACACTGCATATTACGTTATATTATAAGGAATTTTCAATGATAAACTACGATATAATATATGGTATTTCCAATGATACACTACATATTACGTCATATTATAAGTTATTTCCAATGATACAATGCAAATTACGTTATGTTATAAGGTATTTACAATGATAAACTACATATTACGATATATTATAAGGTATTTTCAATGATATACTGTATATTACGTTATATTATATGGAATTTTCAATGATACACTGCATATTACTTTATATTATAAGGTTATTTGCAATGAAACACTGCATATTACGTTATAATATAAGGAATTTTCAATGATAAACTACGATATATTATAATGTATTTTCAATGATACACTGCATATTTCGTTATATTATAAGGCATTTTCAATGATACACTGCATATTACGTTTTATTATAAGGTATTTTCAATGATAAACTACGATATAATATAAGGTATTTCCAATGATACACTACATATTACGACATATTATAAGTTATTTCCAATGATACAATGCAAATTACGTTATGTTATAAGGTATTTACAATGATAAACTACATATTACGATATATTATAAGGTATTTTCAATGATATTCTGTATATTACGTTTTAGTATAAGGTATTTTCAATGATACACTGCATATTACGTCATATTAGATAATATTGCCAACGATACACTGCAAATTACGTTATGTTATAAGGTAATTACAATGATAAACTACATATTACGATATATTATAAGGTATTTTCAATGATATACTGTATATTACGTTGTAGTATAAGGTTATTTGCAATGAAACACTGTATGTTACGTTATATTAAAAGGTATTTTCAATGATACACTGCATATTACGTTATATTATAAGGAATTTTCAATGATACACTGCATATTACGTTATAATATAAGGAATTTTCAATGATAAACTACGATATATTATAATGTATTTTCAATGATACACTGCATATTTCGTTATATTATAAGGCATTTTCAATGATACACTGCATATTACGTTTTATTATAAGGTATTTTCAATGATAAACTACGATATAATATAAGGTATTTCCAATGATACACTACATATTACGACATATTATAAGTTATTTCCAATGATACAATGCAAATTACGTTATGTTATAAGGTATTTACAATGATAAACTACATATTACGATATATTATAAGGTATTTTCAATGATATTCTGTATATTACGTTTTAGTATAAGGTATTTTCAATGATACACTGCATATTACGTCATATTAGATAATATTGCCAACGATACACTGCAAATTACGTTATGTTATAAGGTATTTACAATGATAAACTACATATTACGATATATTATAAGGTATTTTCAATGATATACTGTATATTACGTTGTAGTATAAGGTTATTTGCAATGAAACACTGTATGTTACGTTATATTAAAAGGTATTTTCAATGATACACTGCATATTACGTTATATTATAAGGAATTTTCAATGATACACTGCATATTACTTTATATTATAAGGTTATTTGCAATGAAACACTGCATATTACGTTATATTATAAGAAATTTTCAATGATAAACTACGATATAATATAAGGTATTTTCAATGATACACTACATATTACGTCATATTATAAGTTATTTCCAATGATACAATGCAAATTACGTTATATTATAAGGTATTTTCAATTATAAACTCCGATATATTATAAGGTATTTTCAATGATACACTGCATATTTCGTTATATTATAAGGCATTTTCAATGATACACTGCATATTACGTTTTATTATAAGGTATTTTCAATGATACACTGCATATTACGTTATATTATAAGGTATTTTCAATGATACACTACAAATTACGATATATTATAAGGTATTTTCAATGATAAACTACAAATTACGATATATTATAAGGTATCTTCAATGATACACTACAAATTACGATATATTATCAGGTATTTTCAATGATACACTGCATATTACGTTATATTATAAGGTATTCTCAATGATACACTGCATATTACGTTATATTATAAGGAATTCTCATTAATAAAATACGATATATTAGAAGGTATTTTCAATGATACAGTGCATATTACGTCATATTATAAGGAATTTTCAATGATACACTGCATATTACGTTATATTATAAGGTTATTTGCAATGAAACACTGCATATTACGTTATATTATAAGGTTATTTGCAATGAAACACTGCATATTACGTTATATTATAAGGTTATTTGCAATGAAACACTGCATATTACGTTATATTATAAGGAATTTTCAATGATAAACTACGATATAATATAAGGTATTTCCAATGATACACTACATATTACGTCATATTATAAGTTATTTCCAATGATACAATGCAAATTACGTTATGTTATAAGGTATTTACAATGATAAACTACATATTACGATATATTATAAGGTATTTTCAATGATATACTGTATATTACGTTATATTATATGGAATTTTCAATGATACACTGCATATTACTTTATATTATAAGGTTATTTGCAATGAAACACTGCATATTACGTTATAATATAAGGAATTTTCAATGATAAACTACGATATATTATAATGTATTTTCAATGATACACTGCATATTTCGTTATATTATAAGGCATTTTCAATGATACACTGCATATTACGTTTTATTATAAGGTATTTTCAATGATAAACTACGATATAATATAAGGTATTTCCAATGATACACTACATATTACGACATATTATAAGTTATTTCCAATGATACAATGCAAATTACGTTATGTTATAAGGTATTTACAATGATAAACTACATATTACGATATATTATAAGGTATTTTCAATGATATTCTGTATATTACGTTTTAGTATAAGGTATTTTCAATGATACACTGCATATTACGTCATATTAGATAATATTGCCAACGATACACTGCAAATTACGTTATGTTATAAGGTAATTACAATGATAAACTACATATTACGATATATTATAAGGTATTTTCAATGATATACTGTATATTACGTTGTAGTATAAGGTTATTTGCAATGAAACACTGTATGTTACGTTATATTAAAAGGTATTTTCAATGATACACTGCATATTACGTTATATTATAAGGAATTTTCAATGATACACTGCATATTACTTTATATTATAAGGTTATTTGCAATGAAACACTGCATATTACGTTATATTATAAGGTTATTTGCAATGAAACACTGCATATTACGTTATATTATAAGGTTATTTGCAATGAAACACTGCATATTACGTTATATTATAAGGAATTTTCAATGATAAACTACGATATAATATAAGGTATTTCCAATGATACACTACATATTACGTCATATTATAAGTTATTTCCAATGATACAATGCAAATTACGTTATGTTATAAGGTATTTACAATGATAAACTACATATTACGATATATTATAAGGTATTTTCAATGATATACTGTATATTACGTTATATTATATGGAATTTTCAATGATACACTGCATATTACTTTATATTATAAGGTTATTTGCAATGAAACACTGCATATTACGTTATAATATAAGGAATTTTCAATGATAAACTACGATATATTATAATGTATTTTCAATGATACACTGCATATTTCGTTATATTATAAGGCATTTTCAATGATACACTGCATATTACGTTTTATTATAAGGTATTTTCAATGATAAACTACGATATAATATAAGGTATTTCCAATGATACACTACATATTACGACATATTATAAGTTATTTCCAATGATACAATGCAAATTACGTTATGTTATAAGGTATTTACAATGATAAACTACATATTACGATATATTATAAGGTATTTTCAATGATATTCTGTATATTACGTTTTAGTATAATGTATTTTCAATGATACACTGCATATTACGTCATATTAGATAATATTGCCAACGATACACTGCAAATTACGTTATGTTATAAGGTATTTACAATGATAAACTACATATTACGATATATTATAAGGTATTTTCAATAATATACTGTATATTACGTTGTAGTATAAGGTTATTTGCAATGAAACACTGTATGTTACGTTATATTAAAAGGTATTTTCAATGATACACTGCATATTACGTTATATTATAAGGAATTTTCAATGATACACTGCATATTACTTTATATTATAAGGTTATTTGCAATGAAACACTGCATATTACGTTATATTATAAGGAATTTTCAATGATAAACTACGATATAATATAAGGTATTTTCAATGATACACTACATATTACGTCATATTATAAGTTATTTCCAATGATACAATGCAAATTACGTTATATTATAAGGTATTTTCAATTATAAACTCCGATATATTATAAGGTATTTTCAATGATACACTGCATATTTCGTTATATTATAAGGCATTTTCAATGATACACTGCATATTACGTTTTATTATAAGGTATTTTCAATGATACACTGCATATTACGTTATATTATAAGGTATTTTCAATGATACACTACAAATTACGATATATTATAAGGTATTTTCAATGATAAACTACAAATTACGATATATTATAAGGTATCTTCAATGATACACTACAAATTACGATATATTATCAGGTATTTTCAATGATACACTGCATATTACGTTATATTATAAGGTATTCTCAATGATACACTGCATATTACGTTATATTATAAGGAATTCTCATTAATAAAATACGATATATTAGAAGGTATTTTCAATGATACAGTGCATATTACGTCATATTATAAGGAATTTTCAATGATACACTGCATATTACGTTATATTATAAGGTTATTTGCAATGAAACACTGCATATTACGTTATATTATAAGGTTATTTGCAATGAAACACTGCATATTACGTTATATTATAAGGTTATTTGCAATGAAACACTGCATATTACGTTATATTATAAGGAATTTTCAATGATAAACTACGATATAATATAAGGTATTTCCAATGATACACTACATATTACGTCATATTATAAGTTATTTCCAATGATACAATGCAAATTACGTTATGTTATAAGGTATTTACAATGATAAACTACATATTACGATATATTATAAGGTATTTTCAATGATATACTGTATATTACGTTATATTATATGGAATTTTCAATGATACACTGCATATTACTTTATATTATAAGGTTATTTGCAATGAAACACTGCATATTACGTTATAATATAAGGAATTTTCAATGATAAACTACGATATATTATAATGTATTTTCAATGATACACTGCATATTTCGTTATATTATAAGGCATTTTCAATGATACACTGCATATTACGTTTTATTATAAGGTATTTTCAATGATAAACTACGATATAATATAAGGTATTTCCAATGATACACTACATATTACGACATATTATAAGTTATTTCCAATGATACAATGCAAATTACGTTATGTTATAAGGTATTTACAATGATAAACTACATATTACGATATATTATAAGGTATTTTCAATGATATTCTGTATATTACGTTTTAGTATAAGGTATTTTCAATGATACACTGCATATTACGTCATATTAGATAATATTGCCAACGATACACTGCAAATTACGTTATGTTATAAGGTAATTACAATGATAAACTACATATTACGATATATTATAAGGTATTTTCAATGATATACTGTATATTACGTTGTAGTATAAGGTTATTTGCAATGAAACACTGTATGTTACGTTATATTAAAAGGTATTTTCAATGATACACTGCATATTACGTTATATTATAAGGAATTTTCAATGATACACTGCATATTACTTTATATTATAAGGTTATTTGCAATGAAACACTGCATATTACGTTATATTATAAGGTTATTTGCAATGAAACACTGCATATTACGTTATATTATAAGGTTATTTGCAATGAAACACTGCATATTACGTTATATTATAAGGAATTTTCAATGATAAACTACGATATAATATAAGGTATTTTCAATGATACACTACATATTACGTCATATTATAAGTTATTTCCAATGATACAATGCAAATTACGTTATGTTATAAGGTATTTACAATGATAAACTACATATTACGATATATTATAAGGTATTTTCAATGATATACTGTATATTACGTTATATTATATGGAATTTTCAATGATACACTGCATATTACTTTATATTATAAGGTTATTTGCAATGAAACACTGCATATTACGTTATAATATAAGGAATTTTCAATGATAAACTACGATATATTATAATGTATTTTCAATGATACACTGCATATTTCGTTATATTATAAGGCATTTTCAATGATACACTGCATATTACGTTTTATTATAAGGTATTTTCAATGATAAACTACGATATAATATAAGGTATTTCCAATGATACACTACATATTACGACATATTATAAGTTATTTCCAATGATACAATGCAAATTACGTTATGTTATAAGGTATTTACAATGATAAACTACATATTACGATATATTATAAGGTATTTTCAATGATATTCTGTATATTACGTTTTAGTATAAGGTATTTTCAATGATACACTGCATATTACGTCATATTAGATAATATTGCCAACGATACACTGCAAATTACGTTATGTTATAAGGTATTTACAATGATAAACTACATATTACGATATATTATAAGGTATTTTCAATGATATACTGTATATTACGTTGTAGTATAAGGTTATTTGCAATGAAACACTGTATGTTACGTTATATTAAAAGGTATTTTCAATGATACACTGCATATTACGTTATATTATAAGGAATTTTCAATGATACACTGCATATTACTTTATATTATAAGGTTATTTGCAATGAAACACTGCATATTACGTTATATTATAAGGAATTTTCAATGATAAACTACGATATAATATAAGGTATTTTCAATGATACACTACATATTACGTCATATTATAAGTTATTTCCAATGATACAATGCAAATTACGTTATATTATAAGGTATTTTCAATGATAAACTACGATATATTATAAGGTATTTTCAATGATACACTGCATATTTCGTTATATTATAAGGCATTTTCAATGATACACTGCATATTACGTTTTATTATAAGGTATTTTCAATGATACACTGCATATTACGTTATATTATAAGGTATTTTCAATGATACACTACATATTACGATATATTATAAGGTATTTTCAATGATAAACTACAAATTACGATATATTATAAGGTATCTTCAATGATACACTACAAATTACGATATATTATGAGGTATTTTCAATGATACACTGCATATTACGTTATATTATAAGGTATTCTCAATGATACACTGCATATTACGTTATATTATAAGGAATTCTCATTAATAAAATACGATATATTATAAGGCATTTTCAATGATACACTACAAATTACGATATATTATCAGGTATTTTCAATGATACACTGCATATTACGTTATATTATAAGGTATTCTCAATGATACACTGCATATTACGTTATATTATAAGGAATTCTCATTAATAAAATACGATATATTAGAAGGTATTTTCAATGATACAGTGCATATTACGTCATATTATAAGGAATTTTCAATGATACACTGCATATTACGTTATATTATAAGGTTATTTGCAATGAAACACTGCATATTACGTTATATTATAAGGTTATTTGCAATGAAACACTGCATATTACGTTATATTATAAGGTTATTTGCAATGAAACACTGCATATTACGTTATATTATAAGGAATTTTCAATGATAAACTACGATATAATATAAGGTATTTCCAATGATACACTACATATTACGTCATATTATAAGTTATTTCCAATGATACAATGCAAATTACGTTATGTTATAAGGTATTTACAATGATAAACTACATATTACGATATATTATAAGGTATTTTCAATGATATTCTGTATATTACGTTGTAGTATAAGGTATTTTCAATGATACACTGCATATTACGTCATATTAGATAATATTGCCAACGATACACTGCAAATTACGTTATGTTATAAGGTATTTACAATGATAAACTACATATTACGATATATTATAAGGTATTTTCAATGATATACTGTATATTACGTTGTAGTATAAGGTTATTTGCAATGAAACACTGTATGTTACGTTATATTAAAAGGTATTTTCAATGATACACTGCATATTACGTTATATTATAAGGAATTTTCAATGATACACTGCATATTACTTTATATTATAAGGTTATTTGCAATGAAACACTGCATATTACGTTATATTATAAGGAATTTTCAATGATAAACTACGATATAATATAAGGTATTTTCAATGATACACTACATATTACGTCATATTATAAGTTATTTCCAATGATACAATGCAAATTACGTTATATTATAAGGTATTTTCAATGATACACTGCATATTACGTTTTATTATAAGGTATTTTCAATGATACACTGCATATTACGTTATATTATAAGGTATTTTCAATGATACACTACAAATTACGATATATTATAAGGTATTTTCAATGATAAACTACAAATTACGATATATTATAAGGTATCTTCAATGATACACTACAAATTACGATATATTATCAGGTATTTTCAATGATACACTGCATATTACGTTATATTATAAGGTATTCTCAATGATACACTGCATATTACGTTATATTATAAGGAATTCTCATTAATAAAATACGATATATTAGAAGGTATTTTCAATGATACACTGCATATTACGTTATATTATAAGGCATTTTCAATGATACACTGCATATTACGTTTTATTATAAGGTATTTTCAATGATACACTGCATATTACGTTATATTATAAGGAATTTTCAATGATAAACTACGATATAATATAAGGTATTTTCAATGATACACTGCATATTTCGTTATATTATAAGGTATTTTCAATTATACACTACAAATTACGATATATTATAAGGTACCTTCAATGATACACTACAAATTACGATATATTATAAGGTATTTTCAATGATACACTGCATATTACGTTATATTATAAGGTATTCTCAATGATACACTGCATATTACGTTATATTATAAGGAATTCCCATTAATAAACTACGATATATTAGAAGGTATTTTCAATGATACACTGCATATTACGTCATATTATAAGGAATTTTCAATGATACACTGCATATTACGTTATATTATAAGGTTATTTGCAATGAAACACTGCATATTACGTTATATTATAAGGAATTTTCAATGACAAACTACGATATAATATAAGGTATTTCCAATGATACACTACATATTACGACATATTATAAGTTATTTCCAATGATACACTGCAAATTACGTTATGTTATAAGGTATTTACAATGATAAACTACATATTACGATATATTATAAGGTATTTTCAATGATATACTGTATATTACGTTGTAGTATAAGGTTATTTGCAATGAAACACTGTATGTAACGTTATATTAAAAGGTATTTTCAATGATACACTGCATATTACGTTATATTATAAGGTATTTTCAATGATACACTGCATATTACTTTATATTATAAGGTTATTTGCAATGAAACACTGCATATTACGTTATATTATAAGGAATTTTCAATGATAAACTACGATATAATATAAGGTATTTTCAATGATACACTACATATTACGTCATATTATAAGTTATTTCCAATGATACAATGCAAATTACGTTATATTATAAGGTATTTTCAATTATAAACTCCGATATATTATAAGGTATTTTCAATGATACACTGCATATTTCGTTATATTATAAGGCATTTTCAATGATACACTGCATATTACGTTTTATTATAAGGTATTTTCAATGATACACTGCATATTACGTTATATTATAAGGTATTTTCAATGATACACTACAAATTACGATATATTATAAGGTATTTTCAATGATAAACTACAAATTACGATATATTATAAGGTATCTTCAATGATACACTACAAATTACGATATATTATCAGGTATTTTCAATGATACACTGCATATTACGTTATATTATAAGGTATTCTCAATGATACACTGCATATTACGTTATATTATAAGGAATTCTCATTAATAAAATACGATATATTAGAAGGTATTTTCAATGATACAGTGCATATTACGTCATATTATAAGGAATTTTCAATGATACACTGCATATTACGTTATATTATAAGGTTATTTGCAATGAAACACTGCATATTACGTTATATTATAAGGTTATTTGCAATGAAACACTGCATATTACGTTATATTATAAGGTTATTTGCAATGAAACACTGCATATTACGTTATATTATAAGGAATTTTCAATGATAAACTACGATATAATATAAGGTATTTCCAATGATACACTACATATTACGTCATATTATAAGTTATTTCCAATGATACAATGCAAATTACGTTATGTTATAAGGTATTTACAATGATAAACTACATATTACGATATATTATAAGGTATTTTCAATGATATACTGTATATTACGTTATATTATATGGAATTTTCAATGATACACTGCATATTACTTTATATTATAAGGTTATTTGCAATGAAACACTGCATATTACGTTATAATATAAGGAATTTTCAATGATAAACTACGATATATTATAATGTATTTTCAATGATACACTGCATATTTCGTTATATTATAAGGCATTTTCAATGATACACTGCATATTACGTTTTATTATAAGGTATTTTCAATGATAAACTACGATATAATATAAGGTATTTCCAATGATACACTACATATTACGACATATTATAAGTTATTTCCAATGATACAATGCAAATTACGTTATGTTATAAGGTATTTACAATGATAAACTACATATTACGATATATTATAAGGTATTTTCAATGATATTCTGTATATTACGTTGTAGTATAAGGTATTTTCAATGATACACTGCATATTACGTCATATTAGATAATATTGCCAACGATACACTGCAAATTACGTTATGTTATAAGGTATTTACAATGATAAACTACATATTACGATATATTATAAGGTATTTTCAATGATATACTGTATATTACGTTGTAGTATAAGGTTATTTGCAATGAAACACTGTATGTTACGTTATATTAAAAGGTATTTTCAATGATACACTGCATATTACGTTATATTATAAGGAATTTTCAATGATACACTGCATATTACTTTATATTATAAGGTTATTTGCAATGAAACACTGCATATTACGTTATATTATAAGGAATTTTCAATGATAAACTACGATATAATATAAGGTATTTTCAATGATACACTACATATTACGTCATATTATAAGTTATTTCCAATGATACAATGCAAATTACGTTAAATTATAAGGTATTTTCAATGATAAACTACGATATATTATAAGGTATTTTCAATGATACACTGCATATTTCGTTATATTATAAGGCATTTTCAATGATACACTGCATATTACGCTTTGTTATAAGGTATTTTCAATGATACACTGCATATTACGTTATATTATAAGGTATTTTCAATGATACACTACAAATTACGATATATTATAAGGTATTTTCAATGATAAACTACAAATTACGATATATTATAAGGTATCTTCAATGATACACTACAAATTACGATATATTATCAGGTATTTTCAATGATACACTGCATATTACGTTATATTATAAGGTATTCTCAATGATACACTGCATATTACGTTATATTATAAGGAATTCTCATTAATAAAATACGATATATTAGAAGGTATTTTCAATGATACACTGCATATTACGTCATATTATAAGGCATTTTCAATGATACACTGCATATTACGTTTTATTATAAGGTATTTTCAATGATACACTGCATATTACGTTATATTATAAGGTATTTTCAATGATACACTACAAATTACGATATATTATAAGGTATTTTCAATGATAAACTACAAATTACGATATATTATAAGGTATTTACAATGATAAACTACATATTACGATATATTATAAGGTATTTTCAATGATATACTGTATATTACGTTGTAGTATAAGGTATTTTCAATGATACACTGCATATTACGTCATATTAGATAATATTGCCAACGATACACTGCATATTACGTTATATTATAAGGTATTTCCAATGATAAACTACATATTACGATATATTATAGGGTATTTTCAATGATACACTGCATATTACGTTATATTATAAGGTTATTTGCAATGAAACACTGTATGTTACGTTATATTAAAAGGTATTTTTAATGATAGACATCATATTAGGTTATATTATAAGGAATTTTCAATGATACACTGCATATTACTTTATATTATAAGGTTATTTGCAATGAAACACTGCATATTATGTTATATTATAATGAATTTTCAATGATAAACTACGATATAATATAAGGTATTTTCAATGATAAACTACAAATTACGATATATTATAAGGTATCTTCAATGATACACTACAAATTACGATATATTATCAGGTATTTTCAATGATACACTGCATATTACGTTATATTATAAGGTATTCTCAATGATACACTGCATATTACGTTATATTATAAGGAATTCTCATTAATAAAATACGATATATTAGAAGGTATTTTCAATGATACACTGCATATTACGTCATATTATAAGGAATTTTCAATGATACACTGCATATTACGTTATATTATAAGGTTATTTGCAATGAAACACTGCATATTACGTTATATTATAAGGTTATTTGCAATGAAACACTGCATATTACGTTATATTATAAGGAATTTTCAATGATAAACTACGATATAATATAAGGTATTTTCAATGATACACTACTTATTACGTCATATTATAAGTTATTTCCAATGATACAATGCAAATTACGTTATATTATAAGGTATTTTCAATGATAAACTACGATATATTATAATGTATTTTCAATGATACACTGCGTATTTCGTTATATTATAAGGCATTTTCAATGATACACTGCATATTACGTTTTATTATAAGGTATTTTCAATGATACACTGCATATTACGTTATATTATAAGGTATTTTCAATGATACACTACAAATTACGATATATTATAAGGTATTTTCAATGATAAACTACAAATTACGATATATTATAAGGTATTTACAATGATAAACTACATATTACGATATATTATAAGGAATTTTCAATGATACACTGCATATTACGTTATATTATAAGGTTATTTGCAATGAAACACTGCATATTACGTTATATTATAAGGAATTTTCAATGATAAACTACGATATAATATAAGGTATTTTCAATGATACACTACATATTACGTCATATTATAAGTTATTTCCAATGATACAATGCAAATTACGTTATGTTATAAGGTATTTACAATGATAAACTACATATTACGATATATTATAAGGTATTTTCAATGATACACTGCATATTACGTTATATTATAAGGTATTTTCAATGATACACTGCATATTACGTTATATTATAAGGTTATTTGCAATGAAACACTGCATATTACGTTATATTATAAGGTTATTTGCAATGAAACACTGCATATTACGTTATATTATAAGGTTATTTGCAATGAAACACTGCATATTACGTTATATTATAAGGAATTTTCAATGATAAACTACGATATAATATAAGGTATTTCCAATGATACACTACATATTACGTCATATTATAAGTTATTTCCAATGATACAATGCAAATTACGTTATGTTATAAGGTATTTACAATGATAAACTACATATTACGATATATTATAAGGTATTTTCAATGATATACTGTATATTACGTTATATTATAAGGAATTTTCAATGATTCACTGCATATTACTTTATATTATAAGGTTATTTGCAATGAAACACTGCATATTACGTTATATTATAAGGAATTTTCAATGATAAACTACGATATATTATAATGTATTTTCAATGATACACTGCATATTTCGTTATATTATAAGGCATTTTCAATGATATACTGCATATTACGTTTTATTATAAGGTATTTTCAATGATAAACTACGATATAATATAAGGTATTTCCAATGATACACTACATATTACGACATATTATAAGTTATTTCCAATGATACAATGCAAATTACGTTATGTTATAAGGTATTTACAATGATAAACTACATATTACGATATATTATAAGGTATTTTCAATGTTATTCTGTATATTACGTTGTAGTATAAGGTATTTTCAATGATACACTGCATATTACGTTATATTATAAGGAATTTTCAATGATACACTGCATATTACTTTATATTATAAGGTTATTTGCAATGAAACACTGCATATTACGTTATATTATAAGGAATTTTCAATGATAAACTACGATATAATATAAGGTATTTTCAATGATACACTACATATTACGTCATATTATAAGTTATTTCCAATGATACAATGCAAATTACGTTATATTATAAGGTATTTTCAATGATAAACTACGATATATTATAATGTATTTTCAATGATACACTGCATATTTCGTTATATTATAAGGCATTTTCAATGATACACTGCATATTACGTTTTATTATAAGGTATTTTCAATGATACACTGCATATTACGTTATATTATAAGGTATTTTCAATGATACACTACAAATTACGATATATTATAAGGTATTTTCAATGATAAACTACAAATTACGATATATTATAAGGTATTTACAATGATAAACTACATATTACGATATATTATAAGGTATTTTCAATGATACACTGCATATTACGTTATATTATAAGGTTATTTGCAATGAAACACTGCATATTACGTTATATTATAAGGAATTTTCAATGATAAACTACGATATAATATAAGGTATTTTCAATGATACACTACATATTACGTCATATTATAAGTTATTTCCAATGATACAATGCAAATTACGTTATGTTATAAGGTATTTACAATGATAAACTACATATTACGATATATTATAAGGTATTTTCAATGATAAACTACAAATTACGATATATTATAAGGTATTTACAATGATAAACTACATATTACGATATATTATAAGGTATTTTCAATGATATACTGTATATTACGTTGTAGTATAAGGTATTTTCAATGATACACTGCATATTACGTCATATTAGATAATATTGCCAACGATACACTGCATATTACGTTATATTATAAGGTATTTCCAATGATAAACTACATATTACGATATATTATAGGGTATTCTCAATGATACACTGCATATTACGTTATATTATAAGGAATTCTCATTAATAAAATACGATATATTAGAAGGTATTTTCAATGATACACTGCATATTACGTCATATTATAAGGCATTTTCAATGATACACTGCATATTACGTTTTATTATAAGGTATTTTCAATGATACACTGCATATTACGTTATATTATAAGGTATTTTCAATGATACACTACAAATTACGATATATTATAAGGTATTTTCAATGATAAACTACAAATTACGATATATTATAAGGTATTTACAATGATAAACTACATATTACGATATATTATAAGGAATTTTCAATGATACACTGCATATTACGTTATATTATAAGGTTATTTGCAATGAAACACTGCATATTACGTTATATTATAAGGAATTTTCAATGATAAACTACGATATAATATAAGGTATTTTCAATGATACACTACATATTACGTCATATTATAAGTTATTTCCAATGATACAATGCAAATTACGTTATGTTATAAGGTATTTACAATGATAAACTACATATTACGATATATTATAAGGTATTTTCAATGATACACTGCATATTACGTTATATTATAAGGTATTCTCAATGATACACTGCATATTACGTTATATTATAAGGTTATTTGCAATGAAACACTGCATATTACGTTATATTATAAGGTTATTTGCAATGAAACACTGCATATTACGTTATATTATAAGGTTATTTGCAATGAAACACTGCATATTACGTTATATTATAAGGAATTTTCAATGATAAACTACGATATAATATAAGGTATTTCCAATGATACACTACATATTACGTCATATTATAAGTTATTTCCAATGATACAATGCAAATTACGTTATGTTATAAGGTATTTACAATGATAAACTACATATTACGATATATTATAAGGTATTTTCAATGATATACTGTATATTACGTTATATTATAAGGAATTTTCAATGATACACTGCATATTACTTTATATTATAAGGTTATTTGCAATGAAACACTGCATATTACGTTATATTATAAGGAATTCTCATTAATAAACTACGATATATTATAATGTATTTTCAATGATACACTGCATATTTCGTTATATTATAAGGCATTTTCAATGATATACTGCATATTACGTTTTATTATAAGGTATTTTCAATGATAAACTACGATATAATATAAGGTATTTCCAATGATACACTACATATTACGACATATTATAAGTTATTTCCAATGATACAATGCAAATTACGTTATGTTATAAGGTATTTACAATGATAAACTACATATTACGATATATTATAAGGTATTTTCAATGTTATTCTGTATATTACGTTGTAGTATAAGGTATTTTCAATGATACACTGCATATTACGTTATATTATAAGGAATTTTCAATGATACACTGCATATTACTTTATATTATAAGGTTATTTGCAATGAAACACTGCATATTACGTTATATTATAAGGAATTTTCAATGATAAACTACGATATAATATAAGGTATTTTCAATGATACACTACATATTACGTCATATTATAAGTTATTTCCAATGATACAATGCAAATTACGTTATATTATAAGGTATTTTCAATGATAAACTACGATATATTATAAGGTATTTTCAATGATACACTGCATATTTCGTTATATTATAAGGCATTTTCAATGATACACTGCATATTACGTTTTATTATAAGGTATTTTCAATGATACACTGCATATTACGTTATATTATAAGGCATTTTCAATGATACACTACAAATTACGATATATTATAAGGTATTTTCAATGATAAACTACAAATTACGATATATTATAAGGTATTCTCAATGATACACTGCATATTACGTTATATTATAAGGAATTCTCATTAATAAAATACGATATATTAGAAGGTATTTTCAATGATACACTGCATATTACGTCATATTATAAGGAATTTTCAATGATACACTGCATATTACGTTATATTATAAGGTTATTTGCAATGAAACACTGCATATTTCGTTATATTATAAGGCATTTTCAATGATACACTGCATATTACGTTTTATTATAAGGTATTTTCAATGATACACTGCATATTACGTTATATTATAAGGTATTTTCAATGATACACTACAAATTACGATATATTATAAGGTATTTTCAATGATAAACTACAAATTACGATATATTATAAGGTATCTTCAATGATACACTACAAATTACGATATATTATAAGGTATCTTCAATGATACACTGCATATTACGTCATATTATAAGGCATTTTCAATGATACACTGCATATTACGTTTTATTATAAGGTATTTTCAATGATACACTGCATATTACGTTATATTATAAGGTATTTTCAATGATACACTACAAATTACGATATATTATAAGGTATTTTCAATGATAAACTACAAATTACGATATATTATAAGGTATTTACAATGATAAACTACATATTACGATATATTATAAGGTATTTTCAATGATATACTGTATATTACGTTGTAGTATAAGGTATTTTCAATGATACACTGCATATTACGTCATATTAGATAATATTGCCAACGATACACTGCATATTACGTTATATTATAAGGTATTTCTAATGATAAACTACATATTACGATATATTATAGGGTATTTTCAATGATACACTGCATATTACGTTATATTATAAGGTTATTTGCAATGAAACACTGTATGTTACGTTATATTAAAAGGTATTTTTAATGATAGACATCATATTACGTTATATTATAAGGAATTTTCAATGATACACTACAAATTACGATATATTATAAGGTATTTTCAATGATAAACTACAAATTACGATATATTATAAGGTATCTTCAATGATACACTACAAATTACGTTATATTATAAGGTTATTTGCAATGAAACACTGCATATTACGTTATATTATAAGGAATTTTCAATGATAAACTACGATATAATATAAGGTATTTTCAATGATACACTACATATTACGTCATATTATAAGTTATTTCCAATGATACAATGCAAATTACGTTATATTATAAGGTGTTTTTAATGATAAACTACGATATATTATAAGGTATTTTCAATGATACACTGCATATTACGATATATTATAAGGTATTTTCAATGATACACTGCATATTACGTTATATTATAAGGTATTCTCAATGATACACTGCATATTACGTTATATTATAAGGAATTCTCATTAATAAAATACGATATATTAGAAGGTATTTTCAATGATACACTGCATATTACGTCATATTATAAGGAATTTTCAATGATACACTGCATATTACGTTATATTATAAGGTTATTTGCAATGAAACACTGCATATTACGTTATATTATAAGGTTATTTGCAATGAAACACTGCATATTACGTTATATTATAAGGAATTTTCAATGATAAACTACGATATAATATAAGGTATTTTCAATGATACACTACTTATTACGTCATATTATAAGTTATTTCCAATGATACAATGCAAATTACGTTATATTATAAGGTATTTTCAATGATAAACTACGATATATTATAATGTATTTTCAATGATACACTGCATATTTCGTTATATTATAAGGCATTTTCAATGATACACTGCATATTACGTTTTATTATAAGGTATTTTCAATGATACACTGCATATTACGTTATATTATAAGGTATTTTCAATGATACACTACAAATTACGATATATTATAAGGTATTTTCAATGATAAACTACAAATTACGATATATTATAAGGTATTTACAATGATAAACTACATATTACGATATATTATAAGGAATTTTCAATGATACACTGCATATTACGTTATATTATAAGGTTATTTGCAATGAAACACTGCATATTACGTTATATTATAAGGAATTTTCAATGATAAACTACGATATAATATAAGGTATTTCCAATGATACACTACATATTACGTCATATTATAAGTTATTTCCAATGATACAATGCAAATTACGTTATGTTATAAGGTATTTACAATGATAAACTACATATTACGATATATTATAAGGTATTTTCAATGATAAACTACAAATTACGATATATTATAAGGTATTTAAAATGATAAACTACATATTACGATATATTATAAGGTATTTTCAATGATATACTGTATATTACGTTGTAGTATAAGGTATTTTCAATGATACACTGCATATTACGTCATATTAGATAATATTGCCAACGATACACTGCATATTACGTTATATTATAAGGTATTTCCAATGATAAACTACATATTACGATATATTATAGGGTATTCTCAATGATACACTGCATATTACGTTATATTATAAGGAATTCTCATTAATAAAATACGATATATTAGAAGGTATTTTCAATGATACACTGCATATTACGTCATATTATAAGGCATTTTCAATGATACACTGCATATTACGTTTTATTATAAGGTATTTTCAATGATACACTGCATATTACGTTATATTATAAGGTATTTTCAATGATACACTACAAATTACGATATATTATAAGGTATTTTCAATGATAAACTACAAATTACGATATATTATAAGGTATTTACAATGATAAACTACATATTACGATATATTATAAGGTATTTTCAATGATATATTGTATATTACGTTGTAGTATAAGGTATTTTCAATGATACACTGCATATTACGTCATATTAGATAATATTGCCAACGATACACTGCATATTACGTTATATTATAAGGTATTTCCAATGATAAACTACATATTACGATATATTATAGGGTATTTTCAATGATACACTGCATATTACGTTATATTATAAGGTTATTTGCAATGAAACACTGTATGTTACGTTATATTAAAAGGTATTTTTAATGATAGACATCATATTACGTTATATTATAAGGAATTTTCAATGATACACTACAAATTACGATATATTATAAGGTATTTTCAATGATAAACTACAAATTACGATATATTATAAGGTATCTTCAATGATACACTACAAATTACGTTATATTATAAGGTTATTTGCAATGAAACACTGCATATTACGTTATATTATAAGGAATTTTCAATGATAAACTACGATATAATATAAGGTATTTTCAATGATACACTACATATTACGTCATATTATAAGTTATTTCCAATGATACAATGCAAATTACGTTATATTATAAGGTGTTTTTAATGATAAACTACGATATATTATAAGGTATTTTCAATGATACACTGCATATTACGATATATTATAAGGTATTTTCAATGATACACTGCATATTACGTTATATTATAAGGAATTTTCAATGATAAACTACGATATAATATAAGGTATTTTCAATGATACACTTCATATTTCATTATATTATCAGGTATTTTCAATGATACACTGCATATTACGTTATATTATAAGGTATTCTCAATGATACACTGCATATTACGTTATATTATAAGGAATTCTCATTAATAAAATACGATATATTAGAAGGTATTTTCAATGATACACTGCATATTACGTCATATTATAAGGAATTTTCAATGATACACTGCATATTACGTTATATTATAAGGTTATTTGCAATGAAACACTGCATATTACGTTATATTATAAGGTTATTTGCAATGAAACACTGCATATTACGTTATATTATAAGGAATTTTCAATGATAAACTACGATATAATATAAGGTATTTTCAATGATACACTACTTATTACGTCATATTATAAGTTATTTCCAATGATACAATGCAAATTACGTTATATTATAAGGTATTTTCAATGATAAACTACGATATATTATAATGTATTTTCAATGATACACTGCATATTTCGTTATATTATAAGGCATTTTCAATGATACACTGCATATTACGTTTTATTATAAGGTATTTTCAATGATACACTGCATATTACGTTATATTATAAGGTATTTTCAATGATACACTGCAAATTACGTTATATTATAAGGTATTTTCAATGATAAACTACAAATTACGATATATTATAAGGTATTTACAATGATAAACTACATATTACGATATATTATAAGGAATTTTCAATGATACACTGCATATTACGTTATATTATAAGGTTATTTGCAATGAAACACTGCATATTACGTTATATTATAAGGAATTTTCAATGATAAACTACGATATAATATAAGGTATTTTCAATGATACACTACATATTACGTCATATTATAAGTTATTTCCAATGATACAATGCAAATTACGTTATGTTATACGGTATTTACAATGATAAACTACATATTACGATATATTATAAGGTATTTTCAATGATACACTGCATATTACGTTATATTATAAGGTATTCTCAATGATACACTGCATATTACGTTATATTATAAGGTTATTTGCAATGAAACACTGCATATTACGTTATATTATAAGGTATTCTCAATGATACACTGCATATTACGTTATATTATAAGGTTATTTGCAATGAAACACTGCATATTACGTTATATTATAAGGAATTTTCAATGATAAACTACGATATAATATAAGGTATTTCCAATGATACACTACATATTACGTCATATTATAAGTTATTTCCAATGATACAATGCAAATTACGTTATGTTATAAGGTATTTACAATGATAAACTACATATTACGATATATTATAAGGTATTTTCAATGATATACTGTATATTACGTTATATTATAAGGAATTTTCAATGATACACTGCATATTACTTTATATTATAAGGTTATTTGCAATGAAACACTGCATATTACGTTATATTATAAGGAATTTACAATGATAAACTACGATATATTATAATGTATTTTCAATGATACACTGCATATTTCGTTATATTATAAGGCATTTTCAATGATACACTGCATATTACGTTTTATTATAAGGTATTTTCAATGATAAACTACGATATAATATAAGGTATTTCCAATGATACACTACATATTACGACATATTATAAGTTATTTCCAATGATACAATGCAAATTACGTTATGTTATAAGGTATTTACAATGATAAACTACATATTACGATATATTATAAGGTATTTTCAATGATACACTACTTATTACGTCATATTATAAGTTATTTCCAATGATACAATGCAAATTACGTTATATTATAAGGTATTTTCAATGATAAACTACGATATATTATAATGTATTTTCAATGATACACTGCATATTTCGTTATATTATAAGGCATTTTCAATGATACACTGCATATTACGTTTTATTATAAGGTATTTTCAATGATACACTGCATATTACGTTATATTATAAGGTATTTTCAATGATACACTACAAATTACGATATATTATAAGGTATTTTCAATGATAAACTACAAATTACGATATATTATAAGGTATTTACAATGATAAACTACATATTACGATATATTATAAGGAATTTTCAATGATACACTGCATATTACGTTATATTATAAGGTTATTTGCAATGAAACACTGCATATTACGTTATATTATAAGGAATTTTCAATGATAAACTACGATATAATATAAGGTATTTTCAATGATACACTACATATTACGTCATATTATAAGTTATTTCCAATGATACAATGCAAATTACGTTATGTTATACGGTATTTACAATGATAAACTACATATTACGATATATTATAAGGTATTTTCAATGATACACTGCATATTACGTTATATTATAAGGTATTCTCAATGATACACTGCATATTACGTTATATTATAAGGTTATTTGCAATGAAACACTGCATATTACGTTATATTATAAGGTATTCTCAATGATACACTGCATATTACGTTATATTATAAGGTTATTTGCAATGAAACACTGCATATTACGTTATATTATAAGGAATTTTCAATGATAAACTACGATATAATATAAGGTATTTCCAATGATACACTACATATTACGTCATATTATAAGTTATTTCCAATGATACAATGCAAATTACGTTATGTTATAAGGTATTTACAATGATAAACTACATATTACGATATATTATAAGGTATTTTCAATGATATACTGTATATTACGTTATATTATAAGGAATTTTCAATGATACACTGCATATTACTTTATATTATAAGGTTATTTGCAATGAAACACTGCATATTACGTTATATTATAAGGAATTTACAATGATAAACTACGATATATTATAATGTATTTTCAATGATACACTGCATATTTCGTTATATTATAAGGTATTTTCAATGATACACTGCATATTACGTTTTATTATAAGGTATTTTCAATGATAAACTACGATATAATATAAGGTATTTCCAATGATACACTACATATTACGACATATTATAAGTTATTTCCAATGATACAATGCAAATTACGTTATGTTATAAGGTATTTACAATGATAAACTACATATTACGATATATTATAAGGTATTTTCAATGATATTCTGTATATTACGTTGTAGTATAAGGTATTTTCAATGATACACTGCATATTACGTTATATTATAAGGAATTTTCAATGATACACTGCATATTACTTTATATTATAAGGTTATTTGCAATGAAACACTGCATATTATGTTATATTATAATGAATTTTCAATGATAAACTACGATATAATATAAGGTATTTTCAATGATACACTACATATTACGTCATATTATAAGTTATTTCCAATGATACAATGCAAATTACGTTATATTATAAGGTATTTTCAATGATAAACTACGATATATTATAAGGTATTTTCAATGATACACTGCATATTTCGTTATATTATAAGGAATTCTCATTAATAAAATACGATATATTAGAAGGTATTTTCAATGATACAGTGCATATTACGTCATATTATAAGGAATTTTCAATGATACACTGCATATTACGTTATATTATAAGGTTATTTTCAATGATACACTGCATATTACGTTATATTATAAGGTATTTTCAATGATACACTACAAATTACGATATATTATAAGGTATTTTCAATGATAAACTACAAATTACGATATATTATAAGGTATCTTCAATGATACACTACAAATTACGTTATATTATAAGGTTATTTGCAATGAAACACTGCATATTACGTTATATTATAAGGAATTTTCAATGATAAACTACGATATAATATAAGGTATTTTCAATGATACACTACATATTACGTCATATTATAAGTTATTTCCAATGATACAATGCAAATTACGTTATATTATAAGGTGTTTTTAATGATAAACTACGATATATTATAAGGTATTTTCAATGATACACTGCATATTACGATATATTATAAGGTATTTTCAATGATACACTGCATATTACGTTATATTATAAGGAATTTTCAATGATAAACTACGATATAATATAAGGTATTTTCAATGATACACTGCATATTTCGTTATATTATAAGGTATTTTCAATTATACACTACAAATTGCGATATATTATAAGGTACCTTCAATGATACACTACAAATTACGATATATTATAATGTATTTTCAATGATAAACTACAAATTACGATATATTATAAGGTATCTTGAATGATACACTACAAATTACGATATATTATAAGGTATTCTCAATGATACACTGCATATTACGTTATATTATAAGGAATTCTCATTAATAAACTACGATATATTAGAAGGTATTTTCAATGATACACTGCATATTACGTCATATTATAAGGAATTTTCAATGATACACTGCATATTACGTTATATTATAAGGTTATTTGCAATGAAACACTGCATATTACGTTATATTATAAGGAATTTTCAATGATAAACTACGATATTTCCAATGATACAAAGCAAATTACGTTATGTTATAAGGTATTTACAATGATAAACTACATATTACGATATATTATAAGGTATTTTCAATGATATACTGTATATTACGTTGTAGTATAAGGTTATTTGCAATGAAACACTGTATGTAACGTTATATTAAAAGGTATTTTCAATGATAAACTCCGATATATTATAAGGTATTTTCAATGATACACTGCATATTTCGTTATATTATAAGGCATTTTCAATGATAAACTCCGATATATTATAAGGTATTTTCAATGATACACTGCATATTTCGTTATATTATAAGGCATTTTCAATGATACACTGCATATTACGTTTTATTATAAGGTATTTTCAATGATACACTGCATATTACGTTATATTATAAGGTATTTTCAATGATACACTACAAATTACGATATATTATAAGGTATTTTCAATGATAAACTACAAATTACGATATATTATAAGGTATCTTCAATGATACACTACAAATTACGATATATTATCAGGTATTTTCAATGATACACTGCATATTACGTTATATTATAAGGTATTCTCAATGATACACTGCATATTACGTTATATTATAAGGAATTCTCATTAATAAAATACGATATATTAGAAGGTATTTTCAATGATACAGTGCATATTACGTCATATTATAAGGAATTTTCAATGATACACTGCATATTACGTTATATTATAAGGTTATTTGCAATGAAACACTGCATATTACGTTATATTATAAGGTTATTTGCAATGAAACACTGCATATTACGTTATATTATAAGGTTATATGCAATGAAACACTGCATATTACGTTATATTATAAGGAATTTTCAATGATAAACTACGATATAATATAAGGTATTTCCAATGATACACTGCATATTACGTCATATTATAAGTTATTTCCAATGATACAATGCAAATTACGTTATGTTATAAGGTATTTACAATGATAAACTACATATTACGATATATTATAAGGTATTTTCAATGATATACTGTATATTACGTTATATTATAAGGAATTTTCAATGATACACTGCATATTACTTTATATTATAAGGAATTTTCAATGATACACTGCATATTACTTTATATTATAAGGTTATTTGCAATGAAACACTGCATATTATGTTATATTATAATGAATTTTCAATGATAAACTACGATATAATATAAGGTATTTTCAATGATACACTACATATTACGTCATATTATAAGTTATTTCCAATGATACAATGCAAATTACGTTATATTATAAGGTATTTTCAATGATAAACTACGATATATTATAAGGTATTTTCAATGATACACTGCATATTTCGTTATATTATAAGGAATTCTCATTAATAAAATACGATATATTAGAAGGTATTTTCAATGATACAGTGCATATTACGTCATATTATAAGGAATTTTCAATGATACACTGCATATTACGTTATATTATAAGGTTATTTTCAATGATACACTGCATATTACGTTATATTATAAGGTATTTTCAATGATACACTACAAATTACGATATATTATAAGGTATTTTCAATGATAAACTACAAATTACGATATATTATAAGGTATCTTCAATGATACACTACAAATTACGTTATATTATAAGGTTATTTGCAATGAAACACTGCATATTACGTTATATTATAAGGAATTTTCAATGATAAACTACGATATAATATAAGGTATTTTCAATGATACACTACATATTACGTCATATTATAAGTTATTTCCAATGATACAATGCAAATTACGTTATATTATAAGGTGTTTTTAATGATAAACTACGATATATTATAAGGTATTTTCAATGATACACTGCATATTACGATATATTATAAGGTATTTTCAATGATACACTGCATATTACGTTATATTATAAGGAATTTTCAATGATAAACTACGATATAATATAAGGTATTTTCAATGATACACTGCATATTTCGTTATATTATAAGGTATTTTCAATTATACACTACAAATTGCGATATATTATAAGGTACCTTCAATGATACACTACAAATTACGATATATTATAATGTATTTTCAATGATAAACTACAAATTACGATATATTATAAGGTATCTTGAATGATACACTACAAATTACGATATATTATAAGGTATTCTCAATGATACACTGCATATTACGTTATATTATAAGGAATTCTCATTAATAAACTACGATATATTAGAAGGTATTTTCAATGATACACTGCATATTACGTCATATTATAAGGAATTTTCAATGATACACTGCATATTACGTTATATTATAAGGTTATTTGCAATGAAACACTGCATATTACGTTATATTATAAGGAATTTTCAATGATAAACTACGATATTTCCAATGATACAAAGCAAATTACGTTATGTTATAAGGTATTTACAATGATAAACTACATATTACGATATATTATAAGGTATTTTCAATGATATACTGTATATTACGTTGTAGTATAAGGTTATTTGCAATGAAACACTGTATGTAACGTTATATTAAAAGGTATTTTCAATGATAAACTCCGATATATTATAAGGTATTTTCAATGATACACTGCATATTTCGTTATATTATAAGGCATTTTCAATGATAAACTCCGATATATTATAAGGTATTTTCAATGATACACTGCATATTTCGTTATATTATAAGGCATTTTCAATGATACACTGCATATTACGTTTTATTATAAGGTATTTTCAATGATACACTGCATATTACGTTATATTATAAGGTATTTTCAATGATACACTACAAATTACGATATATTATAAGGTATTTTCAATGATAAACTACAAATTACGATATATTATAAGGTATCTTCAATGATACACTACAAATTACGATATATTATCAGGTATTTTCAATGATACACTGCATATTACGTTATATTATAAGGTATTCTCAATGATACACTGCATATTACGTTATATTATAAGGAATTCTCATTAATAAAATACGATATATTAGAAGGTATTTTCAATGATACAGTGCATATTACGTCATATTATAAGGAATTTTCAATGATACACTGCATATTACGTTATATTATAAGGTTATTTGCAATGAAACACTGCATATTACGTTATATTATAAGGTTATTTGCAATGAAACACTGCATATTACGTTATATTATAAGGTTATATGCAATGAAACACTGCATATTACGTTATATTATAAGGAATTTTCAATGATAAACTACGATATAATATAAGGTATTTCCAATGATACACTGCATATTACGTCATATTATAAGTTATTTCCAATGATACAATGCAAATTACGTTATGTTATAAGGTATTTACAATGATAAACTACATATTACGATATATTATAAGGTATTTTCAATGATATACTGTATATTACGTTATATTATAAGGAATTTTCAATGATACACTGCATATTACTTTATATTATAAGGTTATTTGCAAAGAAACACTGCATATTACGTTATATTATAAGGAATTTTCAATGATAAACTACGATATATTATAATGTATTTTCAATGATACACTGCATATTTCGTTATATTATAAGGCATTTTCAATGATATACTGCATATTACGTTTTATTATAAGGTATTTTCAATGATAAACTACGATATAATATAAGGTATTTCCAATGATACACTACATATTACGACATATTATAAGTTATTTCCAATGATACAATGCAAATTACGTTATGTTATAAGGTATTTACAATGATAAACTACATATTACGATATATTATAAGGTATTTTCAATGATATTCTGTATATTACGTTGTAGTATAAGGTATTTTCAATGATACACTGCATATTACGTCATATTAGATAATATTGCCAACGATACACTGCAAATTACGTTATGTTATAAGGTATTTACAATGATAAACTACATATTACGATATATTATAAGGTATTTTCAATGATATACTGTATATTACGTTGTAGTATAAGGTTATTTGCAATGAAACACTGTATGTAACGTTATATTAAAAGGTATTTTCAATGATACACTGCATATTACGTTATATTATAAGGAATTTTCAATGATACACTGCATATTACTTTATATTATAAGGTTATTTGCAATGAAACACTGCATATTACGTTATATTATAAGGAATTTTCAATGATAAACTACGATATAATATAAGGTATTTTCAATGATACACTACATATTACGTCATATTATAAGTTATTTCCAATGATACAATGCAAATTACGTTATATTATAAGGTATTTTCAATGATAAACTCCGATATATTATAAGGTATTTTCAATGATACACTGCATATTTCGTTATATTATAAGGCATTTTCAATGATACACTGCATATTACGTTTTATTATAAGGTATTTTCAATGATACACTGCATATTACGTTATATTATAAGGTATTTTCAATGATACACTACAAATTACGATATATTATAAGGTATTTTCAATGATAAACTACAAATTACGATATATTATAAGGTATCTTCAATGATACACTACAAATTACGATATATTATCAGGTATTTTCAATGATACACTGCATATTACGTTATATTATAAGGTATTCTCAATGATACACTGCATATTACGTTATATTATAAGGAATTCTCATTAATAAAATACGATATATTAGAAGGTATTTTCAATGATACAGTGCATATTACGTCATATTATAAGGAATTTTCAATGATACACTGCATATTACGTTATATTATAAGGTTATTTGCAATGAAACACTGCATATTACGTTATATTATAAGGTTATTTGCAATGAAACACTGCATATTACGTTATATTATAAGGTTATATGCAATGAAACACTGCATATTACGTTATATTATAAGGAATTTTCAATGATAAACTACGATATAATATAAGGTATTTCCAATGATACACTGCATATTACGTCATATTATAAGTTATTTCCAATGATACAATGCAAATTACGTTATGTTATAAGGTATTTACAATGATAAACTACATATTACGATATATTATAAGGTATTTTCAATGATATACTGTATATTACGTTATATTATAAGGAATTTTCAATGATACACTGCATATTACTTTATATTATAAGGTTATTTGCAAAGAAACACTGCATATTACGTTATATTATAAGGAATTTTCAATGATAAACTACGATATATTATAATGTATTTTCAATGATACACTGCATATTTCGTTATATTATAAGGCATTTTCAATGATATACTGCATATTACGTTTTATTATAAGGTATTTTCAATGATAAACTACGATATAATATAAGGTATTTCCAATGATACACTACATATTACGACATATTATAAGTTATTTCCAATGATACAATGCAAATTACGTTATATTATAAGGTATTTTCAATGATAAACTACAAATTACGATATATTATAAGGTATCTTCAATGATACACTACAAATTACGATATATTATCAGGTATTTTCAATGATACACTGCATATTACGTTATATTATAAGGTATTCTCAATGATACACTGCATATTACGTTATATTATAAGGAATTCTCATTAATAAAATACGATATATTAGAAGGTATTTTCAATGATACAGTGCATATTACGTCATATTATAAGGAATTTTCAATGATACACTGCATATTACGTTATATTATAAGGTTATTTGCAATGAAACACTGCATATTACGTTATATTATAAGGTTATTTGCAATGAAACACTGCATATTACGTTATATTATAAGGTTATATGCAATGAAACACTGCATATTACGTTATATTATAAGGAATTTTCAATGATAAACTACGATATAATATAAGGTATTTCCAATGATACACTGCATATTACGTCATATTATAAGTTATTTCCAATGATACAATGCAAATTACGTTATGTTATAAGGTATTTACAATGATAAACTACATATTACGATATATTATAAGGTATTTTCAATGATATACTGTATATTACGTTATATTATAAGGAATTTTCAATGATACACTGCATATTACTTTATATTATAAGGTTATTTGCAAAGAAACACTGCATATTACGTTATATTATAAGGAATTTTCAATGATAAATTACGTTATATTATAAGGTTATTTGCAATGAAACACTGCATATTTCGTTATATTATAAGGCATTTTCAATGATATACTGCATATTACGTTTTATTATAAGGTATTTTCAATGATAAACTACGATATAATATAAGGTATTTCCAATGATACACTACATATTACGACATATTATAAGTTATTTCCAATGATACAATGCAAATTACGTTATGTTATAAGGTATTTACAATGATAAACTACATATTACGATATATTATAAGGTATTTTCAATGATATTCTGTATATTACGTTGTAGTATAAGGTATTTTCAATGATACACTGCATATTACGTCATATTAGATAATATTGCCAACGATACACTGCAAATTACGTTATGTTATAAGGTATTTACAATGATAAACTACATATTACGATATATTATAAGGTATTTTCAATGATATACTGTATATTACGTTGTAGTATAAGGTTATTTGCAATGAAACACTGTATGTTACGTTATATTAAAAGGTATTTTCAATGATACACTGCATATTACGTTATATTATAAGGAATTTTCAATGATACACTGCATATTACTTTATATTATAAGGTTATTTGCAATGAAACACTGCATATTACGTTATATTATAAGGAATTTTCAATGATAAACTACGATATAATATAAGGTATTTTCAATGATACACTGCATATTACGTTATATTATAAGGTATTTTCAATGATACACTGCATATTACGTTATATTATAAGCAATTCACAATGATAAACTACGATATATTAGAAAGTATTTTCAATGATACACTGCATATTACGTCATATTATAAGGAATTTTCAATGATACACTGCATATTACGTTATATTATAAGGTTATTTGCAATGAAACACTGCATATTACGTTATATTATAAGGTTATTTGCAATGAAACACTGCATATTACGTTTTATTATAAGGTATTTTCAATGATACACTGCATATTACGTTATATTATAAGGTATTTTCAATGATACACTACAAATTACGATATATTATAAGGTATTTTCAATGATAAACTACAAATTACGATATATTATAAGGTATCTTCAATGATACACTACAAATTACGATATATTATAAGGTATTTTCAATGATACACTGCATATTACGTTATATTATAAGGTATTCTCAATGATACACTGCATATTACGTTATATTATAAGGAATTCTCATTAATAAAATACGATATATTAGAAGGTATTTTCAATGATACACTGCATATTACGTCATATTATAAGGCATTTTCAATGATACACTGCATATTACGTTTTATTATAAGGTATTTTCAATGATACACTGCATATTACGTTATATTATAAGGTATTTTCAATGATACACTAAAAATTACGATATATTATAAGGTATTTTCAATGATAAACTACAAATTACGATATATTATAAGGTATTTACAATGATAAACTACATATTACGATATATTATAAGGTATTTTCAATGATATACTGTATATTACGTTGTAGTATAAGGTATTTTCAATGATACACTGCATATTACGTCATATTAGATAATATTGCCAACGATACACTGCATATTACGTTATATTATAAGGTATTTCCAATGATAAACTACATATTACGATATATTATAGGGTATTTTCAATGATACACTGCATATTACGTTATATTATAAGGTTATTTGCAATGAAACACTGTATGTTACGTTATATTAAAAGGTATTTTTAATGATAGACATCATATTACGTTATATTATAAGGAATTTTCAATGATACACTGCATATTACTTTATATTATAAGGTTATTTGCAATGAAACACTGCATATTATGTTATATTATAATGAATTTTCAATGATAAACTACGATATAATATAAGGTATTTTCAATGATATACTACATATTACGTCATATTATAAGTTATTTCCAATGATACAATGCAAATTACGTTATATTATAAGGTATTTTCAATGATAAACTACGATATATTATAAGGTATTTTCAATGATACACTGCATATTTCGTTATATTATAAGGCATTTTCAATGATACACTGCATATTACGTTTTATTATAAGGTATTTTCAATGATACACTGCATATTACGTTATATTATAAGGTATTTTCAATGATACACTACAAATTACGATATATTATAAGGTATTTTCAATGATAAACTACAAATTACGATATATTATAAGGTATCTTCAATGATACACTACAAATTACGATATATTATCAGGTATTTTCAATGATACACTCCATATTACGTTATATTATAAGGTATTCTCAATGATACACTGCATATTACGTTATATTATAAGGAATTCTCATTAATAAAATACGATATATTAGAAGGTATTTTCAATGATACACTGCATATTACGTCATATTATAAGGCATTTTCAATGATACACTGCATATTACGTTTTATTATAAGGTATTTTCAATGATACACTGCATATTACGTTATATTATAAGGTATTTTCAATGATACACTACAAATTACGATATATTATAAGGTATTTTCAATGATAAACTACAAATTACGATATATTATAAGGTATCTTCAATGATACACTACAAATTACGATATATTATAAGGTATTTACACTGATAAACTACATATTACGATATATTATAAGGTATTTTCAATGATATACTGTATATTACGTTGTAGTATAAGGTATTTTCAATGATACACTACATATTACGTCATATTATAAGTTATTTCCAATGATACAATGCAAATTACGTTATATTATAAGGTATTTTCAATGATAAACTCCGATATATTATAAGGTATTTTCAATGATACACTGCATATTTCGTTATATTATAAGGCATTTTCAATGATACACTGCATATTACGTTTTATTATAAGGTATTTTCAATGATACACTGCATATTACGTTATATTATAAGGTATTTTCAATGATACACTACAAATTACGATATATTATAAGGTATTTTCAATGATAAACTACAAATTACGATATATTATAAGGTATCTTCAATGATACACTACAAATTACGATATATTATAAGGTATTTTCAATGATACACTGCATATTACGTTATATTATAAGGTATTCTCAATGATACACTGCATATTACGTTATATTATAAGGAATTCTCATTAATAAAATACGATATATTAGAAGGTATTTTCAATGATACACTGCATATTACGTCATATTATAAGGCATTTTCAATGATACACTGCATATTACGTTTTATTATAAGGTATTTTCAATGATACACTGCATATTACGTTATATTATAAGGTATTTTCAATGATACACTACAAATTACGATATATTATAAGGTATTTTCAATGATAAACTACAAATTACGATATATTATAAGGTATTTACAATGATAAACTACATATTACGATATATTATAAGGTATTTTCAATGATATACTGCATATTACGTTATATTATAAGGTATTTCCAATGATAAACTACATATTACGTCATATTATAGGGTATTTTCAATGATACACTGCATATTACGTTATATTATAAGGTTATTTGCAATGAAACACTGTATGTTACGTTATATTAAAAGGTATTTTTAATGATAGACATCATATTACGTTATATTATAAGGAATTTTCAATGATACACTGCATATTACTTTATATTATAAGGTTATTTGCAATGAAACACTGCATATTATGTTATATTATAATGAATTTTCAATGATAAACTACGATATAATATAAGGTATTTTCAATGATATACTACATATTACGTCATATTATAAGTTATTTCCAATGATACAATGCAAATTACGTTATATTATAAGGTATTTTCAATGATAAACTACGATATATTATAAGGTATTTTCAATGATACACTGCATATTTCGTTATATTATAAGGCATTTTCAATGATACACTGCATATTACGTTTTATTATAAGGTATTTTCAATGATACACTGCATATTACGTTATATTATAAGGTATTTTCAATGATACACTACAAATTACGATATATTATAAGGTATTTTCAATGATAAACTACAAATTACGATATATTATAAGGTATCTTCAATGATACACTACAAATTACGATATATTATCAGGTATTTTCAATGATACACTGCATATTACGTTATATTATAAGGTATTCTCAATGATACACTGCATATTACGTTATATTATAAGGAATTCTCATTAATAAAATACGATATATTAGAAGGTATTTTCAATGATACAGTGCATATTACGTCATATTATAAGGAATTTTCAATGATACACTGCATATTACGTTATATTATAAGGTTATTTGCAATGAAACACTGCATATTACGTTATATTATAAGGTTATTTGCAATGAAACACTGCATATTACGTTATATTATAAGGAATTTTCAATGATAAACTACGATATAATATAAGGTATTTTCAATGATACACTACTTATTACGTCATATTATAAGTTATTTCCAATGATACAATGCAAATTACGTTATATTATAAGGTATTTTCAATGATAAACTACGATATATTATAAGGTATCTTCAATGATACACTACAAATTACGATATATTATCAGGTATTTTCAATGATACACTGCATATTACGTTATATTATAAGGTATTCTCAATGATACACTGCATATTACGTTATATTATAAGGAATTCTCATTAATAAAATACGATATATTAGAAGGTATTTTCAATGATACAGTGCATATTACGTCATATTATAAGGAATTTTCAATGATACACTGCATATTACGTTATATTATAAGGTTATTTTCAATGATACACTGCATATTACGTTATATTATAAGGTATTTTCAATGATACACTACAAATTACGATATATTATAAGGTATTTTCAATGATAAACTACAAATTACGATATATTATAAGGTATCTTCAATGATACACTACAAATTACGATATATTATAAGGTATTTTCAATGATACACTGCATATTACGTTATATTATAAGGTATTCTCAATGATACACTGCATATTACGTTATATTATAAGGAATTCTCATTAATAAAATACGATATATTAGAAGGTATTTTCAATGATACACTGCATATTACGTCATATTATAAGGCATTTTCAATGATACACTGCATATTACGTTTTATTATAAGGTATTTTCAATGATACACTACAAATTACGATATATTATAAGGTATCTTCAATGATACACTACAAATTACGATATATTATAAGGTATTTTCAATGATACACTGCATATTACGTTATATTATAAGGTATTCTCAATGATACACTGCATATTACGTTATATTATAAGGAATTCTCATTAATAAAATACGATATATTACAAGGTATTTTCAATGATACACTGCATATTACGTCATATTATAAGGCATTTTCAATGATACACTGCATATTACGTTTTATTATAAGGTATTTTCAATGATACACTGCATATTACGTTATATTATAAGGTATTTTCAATGATACACTACAAATTACGATATATTATAAGGTATTTTCAATGATAAACTACAAATTACGATATATTATAAGGTATTTACAATGATAAACTACATATTACGATATATTATAAGGTATTTTCAATGATATACTGTATATTACGTTGTAGTATAAGGTATTTTCAATGATACACTGCATATTACGTCATATTAGATAATATTGCCAACGATACACTGCATATTACGTTATATTATAAGGTATTTCCAATGATAAACTACATATTACGATATATTATATGGTATTTTCAATGATACACTGCATATTACGTTATATTATAAGGTTATTTGCAATGAAACACTGTATGTTACGTTATATTAAAAGGTATTTTTAATGATAGACTGCATATTACGTTATATTATAAGGAATTTTCAATGATACACTGCATATTACTTTATATTATAAGGTTATTTGCAATGAAACACTGCATATTATGTTATATTATAATGAATTTTCAATGATAAACTACGATATAATATAAGGTATTTCCAATGATACACTACATATTACGTCATATTATAAGTTATTTCCAATGATACAATGCAAATTACGTTATATTATAAGGTATTTTCAATGATAAACTACGATATATTATAAGGTATTTTCAATGATACACTGCATATTTCGTTATATTATAAGGCATTTTCAATGATACACTGCATTTTACGTTTTATTATAAGGTATTTTCAATGATACACTGCATATTACGTTATATTATAAGGTATTTTCAATGATACACTACAAATTACGATATATTATAAGGTATTTTCAATGATAAACTACAAATTACGATATATTATAAGGTATCTTCAATGATACACTACAAATTACGATATATTATCAGGTATTTTCAATGATACACTGCATATTACGTTATATTATAAAGTATTCTCTATGATACACTGCATATTACGTTATATTATAAGGAATTCTCATTAATAAAATACGATATATTAGAAGGTATTTTCAATGATACAGTGCATATTACGTCATATTATAAGGAATATTCAATGATACACTGCATATTACGTTATATTATAAGGTTATTTGCAATGAAACACTGCATATTACGTTATATTATAAGGTTATTTGCAATGAAACACTGCATATTACGTTATATTATAAGGAATTTTAAATGATAAACTACGATATATTATAAGGTATTTTCAATGATACAATGCATATTTCGATATATTATAAGGCATTTTCAATGATACACTGCATATTACGTTTTATTATAAGGTGTTTTCAATGATACACTGCATATTACGTTATATTATAAGTTATTTCCAATGATACAATGCAAATTACGTTATATTATAAGGTATTTTCAATGATAAACTACGATATATTATAATGTATTTTCAATGATACACTGCATATTTCGTTATATTATAAGGCATTTTCAATGATACACTGCATATTACGTTTTATTATAAGGTATTTTCAATGATACACTGCATATTACGTTATATTATAAGGTTATTTGCAATGAAACACTGCATATTACGTTATATTATAAGGAATTTTAAATGATAAACTACGATATATTATAAGGTATTTTCAATGATACAATGCATATTTCGATATATTATAAGGCATTTTCAATGATACACTGCATATTACGTTTTATTATAAGGTGTTTTCAATGATACACTGCATATTACGTTATATTATAAGGTATTTTCAATGATACACTACAAATTACGATATATTATCAGGTATTTTCAATGATACACTGCATATTACGTTATATTATAAGGTATTCTCAATGATACACTGCATATTACGTTATATTATAAGGAATTCTCATTGATAAACTACGATATATTAGAAGGTATTTTCATTGATATACTGCATATTACGTTATATTATAAGGTATTTTCAATGATACACTGTATTATACGTTATATTACATGGTATTTTCAATGATACACTGCATATTACGTTATATTATAAGGTATTTTCAATGATTCACTGCATATTACGTTATATTATAAGGTATTTTCAATGATACACTGCATATTACGATATGTTATAAGGTATTTTCAATGATACACTGTATATTACGTTATATTATAAGGTATTTTCAATGATACACTGCATATTACGTTATATTATAAGGTATTTTCAATGATAAACTACGATATATTAGAAGGTATTTTCAATGATACACTGCATATTACGTTATATTATAAGGTATTTTCAATGATACACTGTATATTACGTTATATTACGTGGTATTTTCAATGATTCACTGCATATTACGTTATAGTATAAGGTATTTTCAATGATAAACTACGATATATTAGAAGGTATTTTCAATGATACACTGCATATTACGTTATATTATAAGGTATTTTCAATGATACACTGTATATTACGTTATATTACATGGTATTTTCAATGATTCACTGCATATTACGTTATAGTATAAGGTATTTTCAATGATAAACTACGATATATTAGAAGGTATTTTCAATGATACACTGCATATTACGTTGTAGTATAAGGTATTTTCAATGATACACTGCATATTACGTCATATTATATGGTATTGCCAATGATACACTGCATATTACGTTATATTATAAGGTATTTTCAATGATAAACTACATATTACGATATATTATAAGGTATTTTCAATGATATACTGTATATTACGTTGTAGTATAAGGTATTTTCAATGATACACTGCATATTACGTTATATTATAAGGCATTTTCAATGATACACTGCATATTACGTTATATTATAAGGTATTTTCAATGATAAACTACGATATATTAGAAGGTATTTTCAATGATACACTGCATATTACGTTATATTATAAGGTATTTTCAAAGATACACTGTATATTACGTTATATTACATGGTATTTTCAATGATACACTGCATATTACATTATATTATAAGGTGTTTTCAATGATAAACTGCGATATATTATAAGGTATTTTCAATGACACACTGCATATTACGTTATATTATAAGGTATTTTCAATAATACACTGCATATTACGTTATATTATAAGGTATTTTCAATGATACACTGCATATTACGACATATTATATGGTATTGCCAATGATACACTGTATATTACGTTATATTATAAGGTATTTTCAATGATAAACTACAGATTACGATATATTAGAAGGTATTTTCAATGATACACTGCATAGTACGTCATATTATAAGGTGTTTTCAATGATAAACTGCGATATATTATAAGGTATTTTCAATGACACACTGCATATTACGTTATATTATAAGGTATTTTCAATAATACACTGCATATTACGTTATATTATAAGGTGTTTTCAATGATACACTGCATATTTCGTTATATTATAAGGTATTTTCAAAGATACACTGTATATTACGTTATATTACATGGTATTTTCAATGATACACTGCATATTACATTATATTATAAGGTATTTTCAATGATTCACTGCATATTACGTTATATTACAAGGTATTTTCAATGATACACTGCATATTACGATATGTTATAAGGTTATTTGCAATGAAACACTGCATATTACGTTATATTATAAGGAATTTTCAATGATAAACTACGATATAATATAAGGTATTTTCAATGATACACTACATATTACGTCATATTATAAGTTATTTCCAATGATACAATGCAAATTACGTTATATTATAAGGTATTTTCAAAGATACACTACAAATTACGATATGTAATAAGGTATTTTCAATGATACACTGCATATTACGTTATATTATAATGTATTTTCAATGATACACTGCATATTACGTTATATTATAAGGTATTTTCAATGATACACTGGATATTACGTCATATTATATGGTATTGCCAATGATACACTGCATATTACGTTATATTATAAGGTATTTTCAATGATAAACTACAGATTACGATATATTAGAAGGTATTTTCAATGATACACTGCATAGTACGTCATATTATAAGGTGTTTTCAATGATAAACTGCGATATATTATAAGGTATTTTCAATGACACACTGCATATTACGTTATATTATAAGGTATTTTCAATAATACACTGCATATTACGTTATATTATAAGGTGTTTTCAATGATACACTGCATATTTCGTTATATTATAAGGTATTTTCAAAGATACACTGTATATTACGTTATATTACATGGTATTTTCAATGATACACTGCATATTACATTATATTATAAGGTATTTTCAATGATTCACTGCATATTACGTTATATTACAAGGTATTTTCAATGATACACTGCATATTACGATATGTTATAAGGTTATTTGCAATGAAACACTGCATATTACGTTATATTATAAGGAATTTTCAATGATAAACTACGATATAATATAAGGTATTTTCAATGATACACTACATATTACGTCATATTATAAGTTATTTCCAATGATACAATGCAAATTACGTTATATTATAAGGTATTTTCAAAGATACACTACAAATTACGATATGTAATAAGGTATTTTCAATGATACACTGCATATTACGTTATATTATAATGTATTTTCAATGATACACTGCATATTACGTTATATTATAAGGTATTTTCAATGATACACTGGATATTACGCTATATTATAAGGTATTTTCAACGATACACTGCATTTAACGTTATAGTAGAAGGTATTTTCAATGATACACTGCATATTACGTTATATTAGAAGGTATTTTCAATGATACACTGCATATTAGGATATGTTACAAGGTATTTTCAATGATACACTGCATATTACGATGTGTTATAAGGTATTTTCAATGATAAACTACGATATATTAGAAGGTATTTTCAATGATACACTGCATATTACGTTATATTATAAGGTATTTTCAATGATACACTGTATATTACGTTATATTACATGGTATTTTCAATGATACACTGCATATTACGTTATATTATAAGGTATTTTCAATGATAAACTACATATTACGATATATTAGAAGGTATTTTCAATGATATACCGTATATTACGTTGTAGTATAAGGTATTTTCAATGATACACTGCATATTACGTTATATTATAAGGCATTTTCAATGATACACTGCATATTACGTTATATTATGAGGTATTTTCAATGATAAACTACGATATATTAGAAGGTATTTTCAATGATACACTGCATATTACGTTATATTATAAGGTATTTTCAAAGATACACTGTATATTACGTTATATTACATGGTATTTTCAATGATACACTGCATATTAGGATATGTTATAAGGTATTTTCAATGATACACTGCATATTACGTTATATTATAAGGTATTTTCAATGATACACTGCATATTACGTTATATTATAAGGAATTTTCAATGATACACTGCATATTACGTTATATTATAAGGTATTTTCAATGATAAACTACGATATATTAGAAGGTATTTTCATTGATACACTGCATATTACGTTATATTATAAGGTATTTTCAATGATACACTGTATATTACGTTATATTACATGGTATTTTCAATGATACACTGCATATTACGTTATATTATAAGGTATTTTCAATGATTCACTGCATATTACGTTATATTATAAGGTATTTTCAATGATTCACTACTTATTACGTCATATTATAAGTTATTTCCAATGATACAATGCAAATTACGTTATATTATAAGGTATTTTCAATGATAAACTACGATATATTATAATGTATTTTCAATGATACACTGCATATTTCGTTATATTATAAGGCATTTTCAATGATACACTGCATATTACGTTTTATTATAAGGTATTTTCAATGATACACTGCATATTACGTTATATTATAAGGAATTTTAAATGATAAACTACGATATATTATAAGGTATTTTCAATGATACAATGCATATTTCGATATATTATAAGGCATTTTCAATGATACACTGCATATTACGTTTTATTATAAGGTATTTTCAATGATACACTGCATATTAGGATATGTTATAAGGTATTTTCAATGATACACTGCATATTACGTTATATAATAAGGTATTTTCAATGATACACTGCATATTACGTTATATTAGAAGGTATTTTCAATGATACACTGCATATTACGTTATATTATAAGGTATTTTCAATGATACACTACAAATTACGATATATTATAAGGTATTTTCAATGATAAACTACAAATTACGATATATTATAAGGTATTTACACTGATAAACTACATATTACGATATATTATAAGGTATTTTCAATGATATACTGTATATTACGTTGTAGTATAAGGTATTTTCAATGATACACTGCATATTACGTCATATTAGATAATATTGCCAACGATACACTGCATATTACGTTATATTATAAGGTATTTCCAATGATAAACTACATATTACGATATATTATAGGGTATTTTCAATGATAAACTACATATTACGATATATTATAAGGTATTTTCAATGATATACTGTATATTACGTTATATTATAAGGAATTTTCAATGATACACTGCATATTACTTTATATTATAAGGTTATTTGCAATGAAACACTGCATATTACGTTATATTATAAGGAATTTTCAATGATATACTGTATATTACGTTGTAGTATAAGGTATTTTCAATGATACACTGCATATTACGTCATATTAGATAATATTGCCAACGATACACTGCAAATTACGTTATGTTATAAGGTATTTACAATGATAAACTACATATTACGATATATTATAAGGTATTTCCAATGATACACTACATATGACGACATATTATAAGTTATTTCCAATGATACAATGCAAATTACGTTATGTTATAAGGTATTTACAATGATAAACTACATATTACGATATATTATAAGGTATTTTCAATGATATACTGTATATTACGTTGTAGTATAAGGTATTTTCAATGATACACTGCATATTACGTCATATTAGATAATATTGCCAACGATACACTGCATATTACGTTATATTATAAGGTATTTCCAATGATACACTGCATATTACGTTATATTATAATGTATTTTCAATGATACACTGCATATTACGTTATATTATAATGTATTTTCAATGATACACTGCATATTACGTTATATTATAAGGTATTTTCAATGATACACTGGATATTACGCTATATTATAAGGTATTTTCAACGATTCACTGCATTTAACGCTATATTGTAATGTATTTTCAATGATACACTGTATATTACGATATATTATAAGGTATTTTCAATGATACACTGCATATTACGTTATATTAGAAGGTATTTTCAATGATACACTGCATATTAGGATATGTTATAAGGTATTTTCAATGATACACTGCATATTACGTTATATAATAAGGTATTTTCAATGATACACTGCATATTACGTTATATTAGAAGGTATTTTCAATGATACACTGCATATTACGTTATATTATAAGGTATTTTCAATGATACACTACAAATTACGATATATTATAAGGTATTTTCAATGATAAACTACAAATTACGATATATTATAAGGTATTTTCAATGATATACTGTATATTACGTTGTAGTATAAGGTTATTTGCAATGAAACACTGTATGTTACGTTATATTAAAAGGTATTTTCAATGATACACTGCATATTACGTTATATTATAAGGAATTTTCAATGATACACTGCATATTACTTTATATTATAAGGTTATTTGCAATGAAACACTGCATATTACGTTATATTATAAGGAATTTTCAATGATAAACTACGATATAATATAAGGTATTTTCAATGATAAACTACGATATATTAGAAGGTATTTTCATTGATACACTGCATATTACGTTATATTATAAGGTATTTTCAATGATTCACTGCATATTACGTTATATTATAAGGTATTTTCAATGATACACTGCATATTACGATATGTTATAAGGTATTTTCAATGATACACTGTATATTACGTTATATTATAAGGAATTTTCAATGATACACTGCATATTACGTTATATTATAAGGTATTTTCAATGATAAACTACGATATATTAGAAGGTATTTTCATTGATATACTGCATATTACGTTATATTATAAGGTATTTTCAATGATACACTGTATTATACGTTATATTACATGGTATTTTCAATGATACACTGCATATTACGTTATATTATAAGGTATTTTCAATGATTCACTGCATATTACGTTATATTATAAGGTATTTTCAATGATACACTGCATATTACGATATGTTATAAGGTATTTTCAATGATACACTGTATATTACGTTATATTATAAGGTATTTTCAATGATACACTGCATATTACGTTATATTATAAGGTGTTTTCAATGATACACTGCATATTTCGTTATATTATAAGGTATTTTCAAAGATACACTGTATATTACGTTATATTACATGGTATTTTCAATGATACACTGCATATTACATTATATTATAAGGTATTTTCAATGATTCACTGCATATTACGTTATATTACAAGGTATTTTCAATGATACAATGCAAATTACGTTATATTATAAGGTATTTTCAAAGATACACTACAAATTACGATATGTAATAAGGTATTTTCTATGATACACTGCATATTACGTTATATTATAATGTATTTTCAATGATACACTGCATATTACGTTATATTATAAGGTATTTTCAATGATACACTGGATATTACGCTATATTATAAGGTATTTTCAACGATACACTGCATTTAACGTTATATTAGAAGGTATTTTCAATGATACACTGCATATTACGTTATATTAGAAGGTATTTTCAATGATACACTGCATATTAGGATATGTTATAAGGTATTTTCAATGATACACTGCATATTACGATGTGTTATAAGGTATTTTCAATGATAAACTACGATATATTAGAAGGTATTTTCAATGATACACTGCATATTACGTTATATTATAAGGTATTTTCAATGATACACTGTATATTACGTTATATTACATGGTATTTTCAATGATACACTGCATATTACTAGAGATCCCCGTTTCACGTGTATGTAAATACACGTGCCACGTGAACCGTGTAGTACGAATTTAAGGATCCGTGAATACGGATCCGTGAACGAGGATCCGTGTACACGGATCCACAAACCGTGCACTACACGGATCTGCGAATACGAATCCGTGTACACGGATCTACGAACACGGATCCGTTCGGCGATTGTTTTCGAACAGTCGAACGTGCCGCACTGATCCGTGTTCGTAAATCCGTGTACACGGATTCGTATTCGCAGATCCGTGTAGTGCACGGTTTGTGGATCCGTGTACACGGATCCGCATTCACGGATCCGTATTCACGGATCCTTAAATTCGTACTACACGGTTCACGTACCACGTGTACACGTGTATTTTAGTACACGTCCAAAACCGCGATCTCTACATATTACGTTATATTATAAGGTATTTTCAATGATAAACTACATATTACGATATATTAGAAGGTATTTTCAATGATATACCGTATATTACGTTGTAGTATAAGGTATTTTCAATGATACACTGCATATTACGTTATATTATAAGGCATTTTCAATGACACACTGCATATTACGTTATATTATAAGGTATTTTCAATGATAAACTACGATATATTAGAAGGTATTTGCAATGAAACACTGCATATTACGTTATATTATAAGGAATTGTCAATGATAAACTACGATATAATATATGGTATTTCCAATGATACACTACATATTACGTCATATTATAAGTTATTTCCAATGATACAATGCAAATTACGTTATGTTATAAGGTATTTTCAATGATAAACTACGATATATTAGAAGGTATTTTCAATGATACACTGCATATTACGTCATATTAGATAATATTGCCAACGATACACTGCAAATTACGTTATGTTATAAGGTATTTACAATGATAAACTACATATTACGATATATTATAAGGTATTTTCAATGATATACTGTATATTACGTTGTAGTATAAGGTTATTTGCAATGAAACACTGTATGTTACGTTATATTAAAAGGTATTTTCAATGATACACTGCATATTACGATATGTTATAAGGTATTTTCAATGATAAACTACGATATATTAGAAGGTATTTTCAATGATACACTGCATATTACGTTATATTATAAGGTATTTTCAATGATACACTGTATATTACGTTATATTACATGGTATTTTCAATGATACACTGCATATTACGTTATATTATAAGGTATTTTCAATGATAAACTACATATTACGATATATTAGAAGGTATTTTCAATGATATACCGTATATTACGTTGTAGTATAAGGTATTTTCAATGATACACTGCATATTACGTTATATTATAAGGCATTTTCAATGACACACTGCATATTACGTTATATTATAAGGTATTTTCAATGATAAACTACGATATATTAGAAGGTATTTGCAATGAAACACTGCATATTACGTTATATTATAAGGAATTGTCAATGATAAACTACGATATAATATATGGTATTTCCAATGATACACTACATATTACGTCATATTATAAGTTATTTCCAATGATACAATGCAAATTACGTTATGTTATAAGGTATTTTCAATGATAAACTACGATATATTAGAAGGTATTTTCAATGATACACTGCATATTACGTCATATTAGATAATATTGCCAACGATACACTGCAAATTACGTTATGTTATAAGGTATTTACAATGATAAACTACATATTACGATATATTATAAGGTATTTTCAATGATATACTGTATATTACGTTGTAGTATAAGGTTATTTGCAATGAAACACTGTATGTTACGTTATATTAAAAGGTATTTTCAATGATACACTGCATATTACGTTATATTATAAGGAATTTTCAATGATACACTGCATATTACTTTATATTATAAGGTTATTTGCAATGAAACACTGCATATTACGTTATATTATAAGGAATTTTCAATGATAAACTACGATATAATATAAGGTATTTTCAATGATAAACTACGATATATTAGAAGGTATTTTCATTGATACACTGCATATTACGTTATATTATAAGGTATTTTCAATGATTCACTGCATATTACGTTATATTATAAGGTATTTTCAATGATACACTGCATATTACGATATGTTATAAGGTATTTTCAATGATACACTGTATATTACGTTATATTATAAGGAATTTTCAATGATACACTGCATATTACGTTATATTATAAGGTATTTTCAATGATAAACTACGATATATTAGAAGGTATTTTCATTGATATACTGCATATTACGTTATATTATAAGGTATTTTCAATGATACACTGTATTATACGTTATATTACATGGTATTTTCAATGATACACTGCATATTACGTTATATTATAAGGTATTTTCAATGATTCACTGCATATTACGTTATATTATAAGGTATTTTCAATGATACACTGCATATTACGATATGTTATAAGGTATTTTCAATGATACACTGTATATTACGTTATATTATAAGGTATTTTCAATGATACACTGCATATTACGTTATATTATAAGGTATTTTCAATGATAAACTACGATATATTAGAAGGTATTTTCAATGATACACTGCATATTACGTTATATTATAAGGTATTTTCAATGATACACTGTATATTACGTTATATTACATGGTATTTTCAATGATTCACTGCATATTACGTTATAGTATAAGGTATTTTCAATGATAAACTACGATATATTAGAAGGTATTTTCAATGATACACTGCATATTACGTTGTAGTATAAGGTATTTTCAATGATACACTGCATATTACGTCATATTATATGGTATTGCCAATGATACACTGCATATTACGTTATATTATAAGGTATTTTCAATGATAAACTACATATTACGATATATTAGAAGGTATTTTCAATGATATACCGTATATTACGTTGTAGTATAAGGTATTTTCAATGATAAACTACATATTACGATATATTATAAGGTATTTTCAATGATATACCGTATATTACGTTGTAGTATAAGGTATTTTCAATGATACACTGCATATTACGTTATATTATAAGGCATTTTCAATGACACACTGCATATTACGTTATATTATAAGGTATTTTCAATGATAAACTACGATATATTAGAAGGTATTTGCAATGAAACACTGCATATTACGTTATATTATAAGGAATTGTCAATGATAAACTACGATATAATATAAGGTATTTCCAATGATACACTACATATTACGTCATATTATAAGTTATTTCCAATGATACAATGCAAATTACGTTATGTTATAAGGTATTTTCAATGATAAACTACGATATATTAGAAGGTATTTTCAATGATACACTGCATATTACGTCATATTAGATAATATTGCCAACGATACACTGCAAATTACGTTATGTTATAAGGTATTTACAATGATAAACTACATATTACGATATATTATAAGGTATTTTCAATGATATACTGTATATTACGTTGTAGTATAAGGTTATTTGCAATGAAACACTGTATGTTACGTTATATTAAAAGGTATTTTCAATGATACACTGCATATTACGTTATATTATAAGGAATTTTCAATGATACACTGCATATTACTTTATATTATAAGGTTATTTGCAATGAAACACTGCATATTACGTTATATTATAAGGAATTTTCAATGATAAACTACGATATAATATAAGGTATTTTCAATGATAAACTACGATATATTAGAAGGTATTTTCATTGATACACTGCATATTACGTTATATTATAAGGTATTTTCAATGATTCACTGCATATTACGTTATATTATAAGGTATTTTCAATGATACACTGCATATTACGATATGTTATAAGGTATTTTCAATGATACACTGTATATTACGTTATATTATAAGGAATTTTCAATGATACACTGCATATTACGTTATATTATAAGGTATTTTCAATGATAAACTACGATATATTAGAAGGTATTTTCATTGATATACTGCATATTACGTTATATTATAAGGTATTTTCAATGATACACTGTATTATACGTTATATTACATGGTATTTTCAATGATACACTGCATATTACGTTATATTATAAGGTATTTTCAATGATACACTGCATATTACGTTATATTATAAGGTATTTTCAATGATACACTGCATATTACGATATGTTATAAGGTATTTTCAATGATACACTGCATATTACGTTATATTATGAGGTATTTTCAATGATACACTGCATATTACGTTATATTATAAGGTATTTTCAATGATAAACTACGATATATTAGAAGGTATTTTCAATGATACACTGCATATTACGTTATATTATAAGGTATTTTCAATGATACACTGTATATTACGTTATATTACATGGTATTTTCAATGATTCACTGCATATTACGTTATAGTATAAGGTATTTTCAATGATAAACTACGATATATTATAAGGTATTTTCAATGATACACTGCATATTACGTTATATTATAAGGTATTTTCAATGATAAACTACGATATATTAGAAGGTATTTTCAATGATACACTGCATATTACGTTATATTATAAGGTATTTTCAATGATACACTGTATATTACGTTATATTACATGGTATTTTCAATGATTCACTGCATATTACGTTATAGTATAAGGTATTTTCAATGATAAACTACGATATATTAGAAGGTATTTTCAATGATACACTGCATATTACGTTGTAGTATAAGGTATTTTCAATGATACACTGCATATTACGTCATATTATATGGTATTGCCAATGATACACTGCATATTACGTTATATTATAAGGTATTTTCAATGATAAACTACATATTACGATATATTAGAAGGTATTTTCAATGATATACCGTATATTACGTTGTAGTATAAGGTATTTTCAATGATAAACTACATATTACGATATATTATAAGGTATTTTCAATGATATACCGTATATTACGTTGTAGTATAAGGTATTTTCAATGATACACTGCATATTACGTTATATTATAAGGCATTTTCAATGACACACTGCATATTACGTTATATTATAAGGTATTTTCAATGATAAACTACGATATATTAGAAGGTATTTGCAATGAAACACTGCATATTACGTTATATTATAAGGAATTGTCAATGATAAACTACGATATAATATATGGTATTTCCAATGATACACTACATATTACGTCATATTATAAGTTATTTCCAATGATACAATGCAAATTACGTTATGTTATAAGGTATTTTCAATGATAAACTACGATATATTATAAGGTATTTTCAATGATACACTGCATATTACGTCATATTAGATAATATTGCCAACGATACACTGCAAATTACGTTATGTTATAAGGTATTTACAATGATAAACTACATATTACGATATATTATAAGGTATTTTCAATGATATACTGTATATTACGTTGTAGTATAAGGTTATTTGCAATGAAACACTGTATGTTACGTTATATTAAAAGGTATTTTCAATGATACACTGCATATTACGTTATATTATAAGGAATTTTCAATGATACACTGCATATTACTTTATATTATAAGGTTATTTGCAATGAAACACTGCATATTACGTTATATTATAAGGAATTTTCAATGATAAACTACGATATAATATAAGGTATTTTCAATGATAAACTACGATATATTAGAAGGTATTTTCATTGATACACTGCATATTACGTTATATTATAAGGTATTTTCAATGATTCACTGCATATTACGTTATATTATAAGGTATTTTCAATGATACACTGCATATTACGATATGTTATAAGGTATTTTCAATGATACACTGTATATTACGTTATATTATAAGGAATTTTCAATGATACACTGCATATTACGTTATATTATAAGGTATTTTCAATGATAAACTACGATATATTAGAAGGTATTTTCATTGATATACTGCATATTACGTTATATTATAAGGTATTTTCAATGATACACTGTATTATACGTTATATTACATGGTATTTTCAATGATACACTGCATATTACGTTATATTATAAGGTATTTTCAATGATACACTGCATATTACGTTATATTATAAGGTATTTTCAATGATACACTGCATATTACGATATGTTATAAGGTATTTTCAATGATACACTGTATATTACGTTATATTATGAGGTATTTTCAATGATACACTGCATATTACGTTATATTATAAGGTATTTTCAATGATAAACTACGATATATTAGAAGGTATTTTCAATGATACACTGCATATTACGTTATATTATAAGGTATTTTCAATGATACACTGTATATTACGTTATATTACATGGTATTTTCAATGATTCACTGCATATTACGTTATAGTATAAGGTATTTTCAATGATAAACTACGATATATTAGAAGGTATTTTCAATGATACACTGCATATTACGTTGTAGTATAAGGTATTTTCAATGATACACTGCATATTACGTCATATTATATGGTATTGCCAATGATACACTGCATATTACGTTATATTATAAGGTATTTTCAATGATAAACTACATATTACGATATATTAGAAGGTATTTTCAATGATATACCGTATATTACGTTGTAGTATAAGGTATTTTCAATGATACACTGCATATTACGTTATATTATAAGGCATTTTCAATGATACACTGCATATTACGTTATATTATAAGGTATTTTCAATGATAAACTACGATATATTAGAAGGTATTTTCATTGATACACTGCATATTACGTTATATTATAAGGTATTTTCAATGATTCACTGCATATTACGTTATATTATAAGGTATTTTCAATGATACACTGCATATTACGATATGTTATAAGGTATTTTCAATGATACACTGTATATTACGTTATATTATAAGGAATTTTCAATGATACACTGCATATTACGTTATATTATAAGGTATTTTCAATGATAAACTACGATATATTAGAAGGTATTTTCATTGATATACTGCATATTACGTTATATTATAATGTATTTTCAATGATACACTGTATTATACGTTATATTACATGGTATTTTCAATGATACACTGCATATTACGTTATATTATAAGGTATTTTCAATGATTCACTGCATATTACGTTATATTATAAGGTATTTTCAATGATACACTGCATATTACGATATGTTATAAGGTATTTTCAATGATACACTGTATATTACGTTATATTATAAGGTATTTTCAATGATACACTGCATATTACGTTATATTATAAGGTATTTTCAATGATAAACTACGATATATTAGAAGGTATTTTCAATGATACACTGCATATTACGTTATATTATAAGGTATTTTCAATGATACACTGTATATTACGTTATATTACATGGTATTTTCAATGATTCACTGCATATTACGTTATAGTATAAGGTATTTTCAATGATAAACTACGATATATTAGAAGGTATTTTCAATGATACACTGCATATTACGTTGTAGTATAAGGTATTTTCAATGATACACTGCATATTACGTCATATTATATGGTATTGCCAATGATACACTGCATATTACGTTATATTATAAGGTATTTTCAATGATAAACTACATATTACGATATATTAGAAGGTATTTTCAATGATATACCGTATATTACGTTGTAGTATAAGGTATTTTCAATGATACACTGCATATTACGTTATATTATAAGGCATTTTCAATGATACACTGCATATTACGTTATATTATAAGGTATTTTCAATGATAAACTACGATATATTAGAAAGTATTTTCAATGATACACTGCATATTACGTTATATTATAAGGTATTTTCAAAGATACACTGTATATTACGTTATATTACATGGTATTTTCAATGATACACTGCATATTACATTATATTATAAGGTGTTTTCAATGATAAACTGCGATATATTATAAGGTATTTTCAATGATACACTGCATATTACGACATATTATATGGTATTGCCAATGATACACTGTATATTACGTTATATTATAAGGTATTTTCAATGATAAACTACAGATTACGATATATTAGAAGGTATTTTCAATGATACACTGCATAGTACGTCATATTATAAGGTGTTTTCAATGATAAACTGCGATATATTATAAGGTATTTTCAATGACACACTGCATATTACGTTATATTATAAGGTATTTTCAATGATTCACTGCATATTACGTTATATTATAAGGTATTTTCAATGATACACTGCATATTACGATATGTTATAAGGTATTTTCAATGATACACTGTATATTACGTTATATTATAAGGAATTTTCAATGATACACTGCATATTACGTTATATTATAAGGTATTTTCAATGATAAACTACGATATATTAGAAGGTATTTTCATTGATATACTGCATATTACGTTATATTATAAGGTATTTTCAATGATACACTGTATATTACGTTATATTATAAGGTATTTTCAATGATACACTGCATATTACGTTATATTATAAGGTATTTTCAATGATAAACTACGATATATTAGAAGGTATTTTCAATGATACACTGCATATTACGTTATATTATAAGGTATTTTCAATGATACACTGTATATTACGTTATATTACATGGTATTTTCAATGATTCACTGCATATTACGTTATAGTATAAGGTATTTTCAATGATAAACTACGATATATTAGAAGGTATTTTCAATGATACACTGCATATTACGTTGTAGTATAAGGTATTTTCAATGATACACTGCATATTACGTCATATTATATGGTATTGCCAATGATACACTGCATATTACGTTATATTATAAGGTATTTTCAATGATAAACTACATATTACGATATATTAGAAGGTATTTTCAATGATATACCGTATATTACTTTGTAGTATAAGGTATTTTCAATGATACACTGCATATTACGTTATATTATAAGGCATTTTCAATGATACACTGCATATTACGTTATATTATAAGGTATTTTCAATGATAAACTACGATATATTAGAAGGTATTTTCAATGATACACTGCATATTACGTTATATTATAAGGTATTTTCAAAGATACACTGTATATTACGTTATATTACATGGTATTTTCAATGATACACTGCATATTACATTATATTATAAGGTGTTTTCAATGATAAACTGCGATATATTATAAGGTATTTTCAATGACACACTGCATATTACGTTATATTATAAGGTATTTTCAATAATACACTGCATATTACGTTATATTATAAGGTATTTTCAATGATACACTGCATATTACGACATATTATATGGTATTGCCAATGATACACTGTATATTACGTTATATTATAAGGTATTTTCAATGATAAACTACAGATTACGATATATTAGAAGGTATTTTCAATGATACACTGCATAGTACGTCATATTATAAGGTGTTTTCAATGATAAACTGCGATATATTATAAGGTATTTTCAATGACACACTGCATATTACGTTATATTATAAGGTATTTTCAATAATACACTGCATATTACGTTATATTATAAGGTGTTTTCAATGATACACTGCATATTTCGTTATATTATAAGGTATTTTCAAAGATACACTGTATATTACGTTATATTACATGGTATTTTCAATGATACACTGCATATTACATTATATTATAAGGTATTTTCAATGATTCACTGCATATTACGTTATATTATAATGTATTTTCAATGATACACTGCATATTACGATGTGTTATAAGGTATTTTCAATGATAAACTACGATATATTAGAAGGTATTTTCAATGATACACTGCATATTACGTTATATTATAAGGTATTTTCAATGATACACTGTATATTACGTTATATTATAAGGTATTTTCAATGATAAACTACATATTACGATATATTAGAAGGTATTTTCAATGATATACCGTATATTACGTTGTAGTATAAGGTATTTTCAATGATACACTGCATATTACGTTATATTATAAGGCATTTTCAATGATACACTGCATATTACGTTATATTATAAGGTATTTTCAATGATAAACTACGATATATTAGAAGGTATTTTCAATGATACACTGCATATTACGTTATATTATAAGGTATTTTCAAAGATACACTGCATATTACGATATGTTATAAGGTATTTTCAATGATACACTGTATATTACGTTATATTATAAGGTATTTTCAATGATACACTGCATATTACGTTATATTATAAGGTATTTTCAATGATAAACTACGATATATTAGAAGGTATTTTCAATGATACACTGCATATTACGTTATATTATAAGGTATTTTCAATGATACACTGTATATTACGTTATATTACATGGTATTTTCAATGATTCACTGCATATTACGTTATAGTATAAGGTATTTTCAATGATAAACTACGATATATTAGAAGGTATTTTCAATGATACACTGCATATTACGTTGTAGTATAAGGTATTTTCAATGATACACTGCATATTACGTCATATTATATGGTATTGCCAATGATACACTGCATATTACGTTATATTATAAGGTATTTTCAATGATAAACTACATATTACGATATATTAGAAGGTATTTTCAATGATATACCGTATATTACGTTGTAGTATAAGGTATTTTCAATGATACACTGCATATTACGTTATATTATAAGGCATTTTCAATGATACACTGCATATTACGTTATATTATAAGGTATTTTCAATGATAAACTACGATATATTAGAAGGTATTTTCAATGATACACTGCATATTACGTTATATTATAAGGTATTTTCAAAGATACACTGTATATTACGTTATATTACATGGTATTTTCAATGATACACTGCATATTACATTATATTATAAGGTGTTTTCAATGATAAACTGCGATATATTATAAGGTATTTTCAATGACACACTGCATATTACGTTATATTATAAGGTATTTTCAATAATACACTGCATATTACGTTATATTATAAGGTATTTTCAATGATACACTGCATATTACGACATATTATATGGTATTGCCAATGATACACTGTATATTACGTTATATTATAAGGTATTTTCAATGATAAACTACAGATTACGATATATTAGAAGGTATTTTCAATGATACACTGCATAGTACGTCATATTATAAGGTGTTTTCAATGATAAACTGCGATATATTATAAGGTATTTTCAATGACACACTGCATATTACGTTATATTATAAGGTATTTTCAATAATACACTGCATATTACGTTATATTATAAGGTGTTTTCAATGATACACTGCATATTTCGTTATATTATAAGGTATTTTCAAAGATACACTGTATATTACGTTATATTACATGGTATTTTCAATGATACACTGCATATTACATTATATTATAAGGTATTTTCAATGATTCACTGCATATTACGTTATATTACAAGGTATTTTCAATGATACACTGCATATTACGATATGTGATAAGGTTATTTGCAATGAAACACTGCATATTACGTTATATTATAAGGAATTTTCAATGATAAACTACGATATAATATAAGGTATTTTCAATGATACACTACATATTACGTCATATTATAAGTTATTTCCAATGATACAATGCAAATTACGTTATATTATAAGGTATTTTCAAAGATACACTACAAATTACGATATGTAATAAGGTATTTTCAATGATACACTGCATATTACGTTATATTATAATGTATTTTCAATGATACACTGCATATTACGTTATATTATAAGGTATTTTCAATGATACACTGGATATTACGCTATATTATAAGGTATTTTCAACGATACACTGCATTTAACGTTATATTAGAAGGTATTTTCAATGATACACTGCATATTACGTTATATTATAAGGTATTTTCAATGATACACTGTATATTACGTTATATTACATGGTATTTTCAATGATTCACTGCATATTACGTTATAGTATAAGGTATTTTCAATGATAAACTACGATATATTAGAAGGTATTTTCAATGATACACTGCATATTACGTTGTAGTATAAGGTATTTTCAATGATACACTGCATATTACGTCATATTATATGGTATTGCCAATGATACACTGCATATTACGTTATATTATAAGGTATTTTCAATGATAAACTACATATTACGATATATTAGAAGGTATTTTCAATGATATACCGTATATTACGTTGTAGTATAAGGTATTTTCAATGATACACTGCATATTACGATATATTATAAGGTATTTACAATGATACACTGCATATTACGTTATATTATAAGGTATTTTCAATGATAAACTACGATATATTAGAAGGTATTTTCAATGATACACTGCATATTACGTTATATTATAAGGTATTTTCAAAGATACACTGTATATTACGTTATATTACATGGTATTTTCAATGATACACTGCATATTACATTATATTATAAGGTGTTTTCAATGATAAACTGCGATATATTATAAGGTATTTTCAATGACACACTGCATATTACGTTATATTATAAGGTATTTTCAATAATACACTGCATATTACGTTATATTATAAGGTATTTTCAATGATACACTGCATATTACGACATATTATATGGTATTGCCAATGATACACTGTATATTACGTTATATTATAAGGTATTTTCAATGATAAACTACAGATTACGATATATTAGAAGGTATTTTCAATGATACACTGCATAGTACGTCATATTATAAGGTGTTTTCAATGATAAACTGCGATATATTATAAGGTATTTTCAATGACACACTGCATATTACGTTATATTATAAGGTATTTTCAATAATACACTGCATATTACGTTATATTATAAGGTGTTTTCAATGATACACTGCATATTTCGTTATATTATAAGGTATTTTCAAAGATACACTGTATATTACGTTATATTACATGGTATTTTCAATGATACACTGCATATTACGTTATATTATAAGGTATTTTCAATGATTCACTGCATATTACGTTATATTACAAGGTATTTTCAATGATACACTGCATATTACGATATGTGATAAGGTTATTTGCAATGAAACACTGCATATTACGTTATATTATAAGGAATTTTCAATGATAAACTACGATATAATATAAGGTATTTTCAATGATACACTACATATTACGTCATATTATAAGTTATTTCCAATGATACAATGCAAATTACGTTATATTATAAGGTATTTTCAAAGATACACTACAAATTACGATATGTAATAAGGTATTTTCAATGATACACTGCATATTACGTTATATTATAATGTATTTTCAATGATACACTGCATATTACGTTATATTATAAGGTATTTTCAATGATACACTGGATATTACGCTATATTATAAGGTATTTTCAACGATACACTGCATTTAACGTTATATTAGAAGGTATTTTCAATGATACACTGCATATTACGTTATATTAGAAGGTATTTTCAATGATACACTGCATATTAGGATATGTTATAAGGTATTTTCAATGATACACTGCATATTACGATGTGTTATAAGGTATTTTCAATGATAAACTACGATATATTAGAAGGTATTTTCAATGATACACTGCATATTATGTTATATTATAAGGTATTTTCAAAGATACACTGTATATTACGTTATATTACATGGTATTTTCAATGATACACTGCATATTACATTATATTATAAGGTGTTTTCAATGATAAACTGCGATATATTATAAGGTATTTTCAATGACACACTGCATATTACGTTATATTATAAGGTATTTTCAATAATACACTGCATATTACGTTATATTATAAGGTATTTTCAATGATACACTGCATATTACGTCATATTATATGGTATTGCCAATGATACACTGTATATTACGTTATATTATAAGGAATTTTCAATGATAAACTACGATATAATATAAGGTATTTTCAATGATACACTACATATTACGTCATATTATAAGTTATTTCCAATGATACAATGCAAATTACGTTATATTATAAGGTATTTTCAAAGATACACTGCATATTACGTTATATTATAAGGTATTTTCAATGATACACTGGATATTACGCTATATTATAAGGTATTTTCAACGATACACTGCATTTAACGTTATATTATAAGGTATTTTCAAAGATACACTACAAATTACGATATGTAATAAGGTATTTTCAATGATACACTGCATATTACGTTATATTATAATGTATTTTCAATGATACACTGCATATTACGTTATATTATAAGGTATTTTCAATGATACACTGGATATTACGCTATATTATAAGGTATTTTCAACGATACACTGCATTTAACGTTATATTAGAAGGTATTTTCAATGATACACTGCATATTACGTTATATTAGAAGGTATTTTCAATGATACACTGCATATTAGGATATGTTATAAGGTATTTTCAATGATACACTGCATATTACGATGTGTTATAAGGTATTTTCAATGATAAACTACGATATATTAGAAGGTATTTTCAATGATACACTGCATATTACGTTATATTATAAGGTATTTTCAATGATACACTGTATATTACGTTATATTACATGGTATTTTCAATGATACACTGCATATTACGTTATATTATAAGGTATTTTCAATGATAAACTACATATTACGATATATTAGAAGGTATTTTCAATGATATACCGTATATTACGTTGTAGTATAAGGTATTTTCAATGATACACTGCATATTACGTTATATTATAAGGTATTTTCAATGATAAACTACGATATATTAGAAGGTATTTTCAATGATACACTGCATATTACGTTATATTATAAGGTATTTTCAAAGATACACTGTATATTACGTTATATTACATGGTATTTTCAATGATACACTGCATATTACATTATATTATAAGGTGTTTTCAATGATAAACTGCGATATATTATAAGGTATTTTCAATGACACACTGCATATTACGTTATATTATAAGGTATTTTCAATAATACACTGCATATTACGTTATATTATAAGGTATTTTCAATGATACACTGCATATTACGTCATATTATATGGTATTGCCAATGATACACTGTATATTACGTTATATTATAAGGAATTTTCAATGATAAACTACGATATAATATAAGGTATTTTCAATGATACACTACATATTACTTCATATTATAAGTTATTTCCAATGATACAATGCAAATTACGTTATATTATAAGGTATTTTCAAAGATACACTACAAATTACGATATGTAATAAGGTATTTTCAATGATACACTGCATATTACGTTATATTATAATGTATTTTCAATGATACACTGCATATTACGTTATATTATAAGGTATTTTCAATGATACACTGGATATTACGCTATATTATAAGGTATTTTCAACGATACACTGCATTTAACGTTATATTATAAGGGATTTTCAAAGATACACTACAAATTACAATATGTAATAAGGTATTTTCAATGATACACTGCATATTACGTTATATTATAATGTATTTTCAATGATACACTGCATATTACGTTATATTATAAGGTATTTTCAATGATACACTGGATATTACGCTATATTATAAGGTATTTTCAACGATACACTGCATTTAACGTTATATTAGATGGTATTTTCAATGATACACTGCATATTACGTTATATTAGAAGGTATTTTCAATGATACACTGCATATTAGGATATGTTATAAGGTATTTTCAATGATACACTGCATATTACGATGTGTTATAAGGTATTTTCAATGATAAACTACGATATATTAGAAGGTATTTTCAATGATACACTGCATATTACGTTATATTATAAGGTATTTTCAATGATACACTGTATATTACGTTATATTACATGGTATTTTCAATGATACACTGCATATTACGTTATATTATAAGGTATTTTCAATGATAAACTACATATTACGATATATTAGAAGGTATTTTCAATGATATACCGTATATTACGTTGTAGTATAAGGTATTTTCAATGATACACTGCATATTACGTTATATTATAAGGCATTTTCAATGATACACTGCATATTACGTTATATTATAAGGTATTTTCAATGATAAACTACGATATATTAGAAGGTATTTTCAATGATACACTGCATATTACGTTATATTATAAGGTATTTTCAAAGATACACTGTATATTACGTTATATTACATGGTATTTTCAATGATACACTGCATATTACATTATATTATAAGGTGTTTTCAATGATAAACTGCGATATATTATAAGGTATTTTCAATGACACACTGCATATTACGTTATATTATAAGGTATTTTCAATAATACACTGCATATTACGTTATATTATAAGGTATTTTCAATGATACACTGCATATTACGTCATATTATATGGTATTGCCAATGATACACTGTATATTACGTTATATTATAAGGAATTTTCAATGATAAACTACGATATAATATAAGGTATTTTCAATGATACACTACATATTACGTCATATTATAAGTTATTTCCAATGATACAATGCAAATTACGTTATATTATAAGGTATTTTCAAAGATACACTACAAATTACGATATGTAATAAGGTATTTTCAATGATACACTGCATATTACGTTATATTATAATGTATTTTCAATGATACACTGCATATTACGTTATATTATAAGGTATTTTCAATGATACACTGGATATTACGCTATATTATAAGGTATTTTCAACGATACACTGCATTTAACGTTATATTAGAAGGTATTTTCAATGATACACTGCATATTACGTTTTATTAGAAGGTATTTTCAATGATACACTGCATATTAGGATATGTTATAAGGTATTTTCAATGATACACTGCATATTACGTTATATAATAAGGTATTTTCAATGATACACTGCATATTACGTTATATTAGAAGGTATTTTCAATGATACACTGCATATTACGTTATATTAGAAGGTATTTTCATTGATACACTGCATATTACGTTATATTATAAGGTATTTTCAATGATACACTGTATATTACGTTATATATTACATGGTATTTTCAATGATACACTGCATATTACGTTATATTATAAGGTATTTTCAATGATTCACTGCATATTACGTTATATTATAAGGTATTTTCAATGATACACTGCATATTACGATATGTTATAAGGTATTTTCAATGATAAACTACGATATATTAGAAGGTATTTTCAATGATACACTGCATATTACGTTATATTATAAGGTATTTTCAATGATACACTGTATATTACGTTATATTACATGGTATTTTCAATGATACACTGCATATTACGTTATATTATAAGGTATTTTCAATGATAAACTACATATTACGATATATTAGAAGGTATTTTCAATGATATACCGTATATTACGTTGTAGTATAAGGTATTTTCAATGATACACTGCATATTACGTTATATTATAAGGCATTTTCAATGACACACTGCATATTACGTTATATTATAAGGTATTTTCAATGATAAACTACGATATATTAGAAGGTATTTGCAATGAAACACTGCATATTACGTTATATTATAAGGAATTGTCAATGATAAACTACGATATAATATATGGTATTTCCAATGATACACTACATATTACGTCATATTATAAGTTATTTCCAATGATACAATGCAAATTACGTTATGTTATAAGGTATTTACAATGATAAACTACAAATTACGATATATTATAAGGTATCTTCAATGATAAACTACAAATTACGATATAATATAAGGTATTTTCAATGATACACTACATATTACGTCATATTATAAGTTATTTCCAATGATACAATGCAAATTACGTTATATTATAAGGTGTTTTCAATGATAAACTACGATATATTATAAGGTATTTTCAATGATACACTGCATATTACGATATATTATAAGGTATTTTCAATGATACACTGCATATTACGTTATATTATAAGGTATTTTCAATGATACACTGCATATTTCGTTATATTATAAGGTATTTTCAATTATACACTACGAATTACGATATATTATAAGGTATTTTCAATGATACACTGCATATTACGTTATATTATAAGGTATTTTCAATGATACACTGCATATTACGTTATATTATAAGGAATTCTCAATGATAAACTACGATATATTAGAAGGTATTTTCAATGATACACTGCATATTACGTCATATTATAAGGAATTTTCAATGATACACTGCATATTACGTTATATTATAAGGTTATTTGCAATGAAACACTGCATATTACGTTATATTATAAGGAATTGTCAATGATAAACTACAAATTACGATATATTATAAGGTATCTTCAATGATAAACTACAAATTACGATATAATATAAGGTATTTTCAATGATACACTACATATTAGGTCATATTATAAGTTATTTCCAATGATACAATGCAAATTACGTTATATTATAAGGTGTTTTCAATGATAAACTACGATATATTATAAGGTATTTTCAATGATACACTGCATATTACGTTATATTATAAGGTATTTTCAATGATACAATGCAAATTACGTTATGTTATAAGGTATTTACAATGATAAACTACATATTACGATATATTATAAGGTATTTTCAATGATATACTGTATATTACGTTGTAGTATAAGGTATTTCCAATGATACAATGCAAATTACGTTATATTATAAGGAATTTTCAATGATAAACTACGATATATTATAAGGTATTTTCAATGATACACTGCATATTTCGTTATATTATAAGGCATTTTCAATGATACACTGCATATTACGTTTTATTATAAGGTGTTTCCAATGATACACTGCATATTACGTTATATTATAAGGTATTTTCAATGATACACTACACATTACGATATATTATAAGGTATTTTCAATGATAAACTACAAATTACGATATATTATAAGGTATCTTCAATGATAAACTACAAATTACGATATAATATAAGGTATGTTCAATGATACACTACATATTACGTCATATTATAAGTTATTTCCAATGATACAATGCAAATTACGTTATATTATAAGGTGTTTTCAATGATAAACTACGATATATTATAAGGTATTTTCAATGATACACTGCATATTACGATATATTATAAGGTATTTTCAATGATACACTGCATATTACGTTATATTATAAGGTATTTTCAATGATACACTGCATATTTCGTTATATTATAAGGTATTTTCAATTATACACTACGAATTACGATATATTATAAGGTATTTTCAATGATACACTGCATATTACGTTATATTATAAGGTATTCTCAATGATACACTGCATATTACGTTATATTATAAGGAATTCTCAATGATAAACTACGATATATTAGAAGGTATTTTCAATGATACACTGCATATTACGTCATATTATAAGGAATTTTCAATGATACACTGCATATTACGTTATATTATAAGGTTATTTGCAATGAAACACTGCATATTACGTTATATTATAAGGAATTGTCAATGATAAACTACGATATAATATATGGTATTTCCAATGATACACTACATATTACTTCATATTATAAGTTATTTCCAATGATACAATGCAAATTACGTTATGTTATAAGGTATTTACAATGATAAACTACATATTACGATATATTATAAGGTATTTTCAATGATATACTGTATATTACGTTGTAGTATAAGGTATTTTCAATGATACACTGCATATTACGTCATATTAGATAATATTGCCAATGATACACTGCATATTACGTTATATTATAAGGTATTTCCAATGATAAACTACATATTACGATATATTATAAGGAATTTTCAATGATACACTGCATATTACGTTATATTATAAGGTTATTTGCAATGAAACACTGCATATTACGTTATATTATAAGGAATTTTCAATGATAAACTACGATATAATATAAGGTATTTTTAATGATACACTACATATTACGTCATATTATAAGTTATTTCCAATGATACAATGCAAATTACGTTATGTTATAAGGTATTTACAATGATAAACTACATATTACGATATATTATAAGGTATTTTCAATGATATACTGTATATTACGTTGTAGTATAAGGTATTTTCAATGATACACTGCATATTACGTTATATTATAAGGTTATTTGCAATGAAACACTGTATGTTACGTTATATTAAAAGGTATTTTCAATGATTCACTGCATATTACGTTATATTATAAGGAATTTTCAATGATACACTGCATATTACGTTATATTATAAGGAATTTTCAATGATACACTGCATATTACGTTATATTATAAGGTTATTTGCAATGAAACACTGCATATTACGTTATATTATAAGGAATTTTCAATGATAAACTACGATATAATATAAAGTATTTTCAATGATACACTACATATTACGTCATATTATAAGTTATTTCCAATGATACAATGCAAATTACGTTATATTATAAGGAATTTTAAATTCTAAACTACGATATATTATAAGGTATTTTCAATGATACACTGCATATTTCGTTATATTATAAGGCATTTTCAATGATACACTGCATATTACGTTTTATTATAAGGTGTTTTCAATGATACACTGCATATTACGTTATATTATAAGGTATTTTCAATGATACACTACAAATTACGATATATTATAAGGTATTTTCAATGATAAACTACAAATTACGATATATTATAAGGTATCTTCAATGATAAACTACAAATTACGATATAATATAAGGTATTTTCAATGATATACTGTATATTACGTTGTAGTATAAGGTATTTTCAATGATACACTGCATATTACGTCATATTAGATGGTATTTTCAATGATACACTGCATATTACGTTATATTATAAGGTATTTTCAATGATACACTACAAATTACGATATATTATAAGGTATTTTCAATGATAAACTACAAATTACGATATATTATAAGGTATCTTCAATGATAAACTACAAATTACGATATAATATAAGGTATTTTCAATGATAAACTACAAATTACGATATATTATAAGGTATCTTCAATGATAAACTACAAATTACGATATAATATAAGGTATTTTCAATGATACACTACATATTAGGTCATATTATAAGTTATTTCCAATGATACAATGCAAATTACGTTATATTATAAGGTGTTTTCAATGATAAACTACGATATATTATAAGGTATTTTCAATGATACACTGCATATTACGTTATATTATAAGGTATTTTCAATGATACACTGCATATTACGTTATATTATAAGGAATTTTCAATGATAAACTACGATATAATATAAGGTATTTTCAATGATACACTGCATATTTCGTTATATTATAAGGTATTTTCAATTATACACTACAAATTACGATATATTATAAGGTATTTTCAATGATACACTGCATATTACGTTATATTATAAGGTATTTTCAATGATACACTGCATATTACGTCATATTATAAGGAATTTTCAATGATACACTGCATATTACTTTATATTATAAGGTTATTTGCAATGAAACACTGCATATTACGTTATAATATAAGGAATTTTCAATGATAAACTTCGATATAATATAAGGTATTTCCAATGATACACTACATATTACGACATATTATAAGTTATTTCCAATGATACACTGCAAATTACGTTATGTTATAAGGTATTTACAATGATAAACTACATATTACGATATATTATAAGGTATTTTCAATGATATACTGCATATTACGTTATATTATAAGGAATTTTCAATGATACACTGCATATTACTTTATATTATAAGGTTATTTGCAATGAAACACTGCATATTACGTTATATTATAAGGAATTTTCAATGATAAACTACGATATAATATAAGGTATTTTCAATGATACACTACATATTACGTCATATTATAAGTTATTTCCAATGATACAATGCAAATTACGTTATATTATAAGGTATTTTCAATGATAAACTCCGATATATTATAAGGTGTTTTCAATGATACACTGCATATTTCGTTATATTATAAGGCATTTTCAATGATACACTGCATATTACGTTTTATTATAAGGTATTTTCAATGATACACTGCATATTACGTTATATTATAAGGTATTTTCAATGATACACTACAAATTACGATATATTATAAGGTATTTTCAATGATAAACTACAAATTACGATATATTATAAGGTATCTTCAATGATACACTACAAATTACGATATATTATAAGGTATTTTCAATGATACACTGCATATTACGTTATATTATAAGGTATTCTCAATGATACACTGCATATTACGTTATATTATAAGGTATTTTCAATGATACACTGCATATTACGTTATATTATAAGGAATTTTCAATGATAAACTACGATATAATATAAGGTATTTTCAATGATACACTGCATATTTCGTTATATTATAAGGTATTTTCAATTATACACAACAAATTACGATATATTATAAGGTACCTTCAATGATACACTACAAATTACGATATATTATAAGGTATTATCAATGATAAACTACAAATTACGATATAATATAAGGTATTTTCAATGATACACTACATATTAGGTCATATTATAAGTTATTTCCAATGATACAATGCAAATTACGTTATATTATAAGGTGTTTTCAATGATAAACTACGATATATTATAAGGTATTTTCAATGATACACTGCATATTACGTTATATTATAAGGTATTTTCAATGATACAATGCAAATTACGTTATGTTATAAGGTATTTACAATGATAAACTACATATTACGATATATTATAAGGTATTTTCAATGATATACTGTATATTACGTTGTAGTATAAGGTATTTCCAATGATACAATGCAAATTACGTTATATTATAAGGAATTTTCAATGATAAACTACGATATATTATAAGGTATTTTCAATGATACACTGCATATTTCGTTATATTATAAGGCATTTTCAATGATACACTGCATATTACGTTTTATTATAAGGTGTTTCCAATGATACACTGCATATTACGTTATATTATAAGGTATTTTCAATGATACACTACACATTACGATATATTATAAGGTATTTTCAATGATAAACTACAAATTACGATATATTATAAGGTATCTTCAATGATAAACTACAAATTACGATATAATATAAGGTATGTTCAATGATACACTACATATTACGTCATATTATAAGTTATTTCCAATGATACAATGCAAATTACGTTATATTATAAGGTGTTTTCAATGATAAACTACGATATATTATAAGGTATTTTCAATGATACACTGCATATTACGATATATTATAAGGTATTTTCAATGATACACTGCATATTACGTTTTATTATAAGGTATTTTCAATGATACACTGCATATTACGTTATATTATAAGGTATTTTCAATGATACACTACAAATTACGATATATTATAAGGTATTTTCAATGATACACTGCATATTTCGTTATCTTAGAAGGTATTTTCAATGATACACTGCATATTACGTTATATTATAAGGTATTTTCATTGATACACTGCATATTACGTTATATTATAAGGTATTTTCAATGATACACTGTATATTACGTTATATATTACATGGTATTTTCAATGATACACTGCATATTTCGTTATATTATAAGGCATTTTCAATGATACACTGCATATTACGTTTTATTATAAGGTGTTTTCAATGATACACTGCATATTACGTTATATTATAAGGTATTTTCAATGATACACTACAAATTACGATATATTATAAGGTATTTTCAATGATAAACTACAAATTACGATATATTATAAGGTATCTTCAATGATAAACTACAAATTACGATATAATATAAGGTATTTTCAATGATATACTGTATATTACGTTGTAGTATAAGGTATTTTCAATGATACACTGCATATTACGTCATATTAGATGGTATTTTCAATGATACACTGCATATTACGTTATATTATAAGGTATTTTCAATGATACACTACAAATTACGATATATTATAATTTATTTTCAATGATAAACTACAAATTACGATATATTATAAGGTATCTTCAATGATAAACTACAAATTACGATATAATATAAGGTATTTTCAATGATAAACTACAAATTACGATATATTATAAGGTATCTTCAATGATAAACTACAAATTACGATATAATATAAGGTATTTTCAATGATACACTACATATTAGGTCATATTATAAGTTATTTCCAATGATACAATGCAAATTACGTTATATTATAAGGTGTTTTCAATGATAAACTACGATATATTATAAGGTATTTTCAATGATACACTGCATATTACGTTATATTATAAGGTATTTTCAATGATACACTGCATATTACGTTATATTATAAGGAATTTTCAATGATAAACTACGATATAATATAAGGTATTTTCAATGATACACTGCATATTTCGTTATATTATAAGGTATTTTCAATTATACACTACAAATTACGATATATTATAAGGTATTTTCAATGATACACTGCATATTACGTTATATTATAAGGTATTCTCAATGATACACTGCATATTACGTTATATTATAAGGAATTTTCAATGATACACTGCATATTACTTTATATTATAAGGTTATTTGCAATGAAACACTGCATATTACGTTATAATATAAGGAATTTTCAATGATAAACTTCGATATAATATAAGGTATTTCCAATGATACACTACATATTACGACATATTATAAGTTATTTCCAATGATACACTGCAAATTACGTTATGTTATAAGGTATTTACAATGATAAACTACATATTACGATATATTATAAGGTATTTTCAATGATATACTGCATATTACGTTATATTATAAGGAATTTTCAATGATACACTGCATATTACTTTATATTATAAGGTTATTTGCAATGAAACACTGCATATTACGTTATATTATAAGGAATTTTCAATGATAAACTACGATATAATATAAGGTATTTTCAATGATACACTACATATTACGTCATATTATAAGTTATTTCCAATGATACAATGCAAATTACGTTATATTATAAGGTATTTTCAATGATAAACTCCGATATATTATAAGGTGTTTTCAATGATACACTGCATATTTCGTTATATTATAAGGCATTTTCAATGATACACTGCATATTACGTTTTATTATAAGGTATTTTCAATGATACACTGCATATTACGTTATATTATAAGGTATTTTCAATGATACACTACAAATTACGATATATTATAAGGTATTTTCAATGATAAACTACAAATTACGATATATTATAAGGTATCTTCAATGATACACTACAAATTACGATATATTATAAGGTATTTTCAATGATACACTGCATATTACGTTATATTATAAGGTATTCTCAATGATACACTGCATATTACGTTATATTATAAGGTATTTTCAATGATACACTGCATATTACGTTATATTATAAGGAATTTTCAATGATAAACTACGATATAATATAAGGTATTTTCAATGATACACTGCATATTTCGTTATATTATAAGGTATTTTCAATTATACACAACAAATTACGATATATTATAAGGTACCTTCAATGATACACTACAAATTACGATATATTATAAGGTATTTTCAATGATACACTGCATATTACGTTATATTATAAGGAATTCTCATTAATAAAATACGATATATTAGAAGGTATTTTCAATGATACAGTGCATATTACGTCATATTATAAGGAATTTTCAATGATACACTGCATATTACGTTATATTATAAGGTTATTTGCAATGAAACACTGCATATTACGTTATATTATAAGGTTATTTGCAATGAAACACTGCATATTACGTTATATTATAAGGAATTTTCAATGATAAACTACGATATAATATAAGGTATTTTCAATGATACACTACTTATTACGTCATATTATAAGTTATTTCCAATGATACAATGCAAATTACGTTATATTATAAGGTATTTTCAATGATAAACTACAAATTACGATATATTATAAGGTATCTTCAATGATACACTACAAATTACGATATATTATCAGGTATTTTCAATGATACACTGCATATTACGTTATATTATAAGGTATTCTCAATGATACACTGCATATTACGTTATATTATAAGGAATTCTCATTAATAAAATACGATATATTAGAAGGTATTTTCAATGATACAGTGCATATTACGTTATATTATAAGGCATTTTCAATGATACACTGCATATTACGTTTTATTATAAGGTATTTTCAATGATACACTGCATATTACGTTATATTATAAGGCATTTTCAATGATAAACTACATATTACGTTATATTATAAGGTATTCTCAATGATACACTGCATATTACGTTATATTATAAGGTATTTTCAATGATACACTGCATATTACGTTATATTATAAGGAATTTTCAATGATAAACTACGATATAATATAAGGTATTTTCAATGATACACTGCATATTTCGTTATATTATAAGGTATTTTCAATTATACACAACAATTTACGATATATTATAAGGTACCTTCAATGATACACTACAAATTACGATATATTATAAGGTATTTTCAATGATACACTGCATATTACGTTATATTATAAGGTATTCTCAATGATACACTGCATATTACGTTATATTATAAGGAATTCTCATTAATAAACTACGATATATTAGAAGGTATTTTCAATGATACACTGCATATTACGTCATATTATAAGGAATTTTCAATGATACACTGCATATTACGTTATATTATAAGGTTATTTGCAATGAAACACTGCATATTACGTTATATTATAAGGAATTTTCAATGATAAACTACGATATAATATAAGGTATTTCCAATGATACACTACATATTACGACATATTATAAGTTATTTCCAATGATACACTGCAAATTACGTTATGTTATAAGGTATTTACAATGATAAACTACATATTACGATATATTATAAGGTATTTTCTATGATATACTGTATATTACGTTGTAGTATAAGGTTATTTGCAATGAAACACTGTATGTAACGTTATATTAAAAGGTATTTTCAATGATACACTGCATATTACGTTATATTATAAGGAACTTTCAATGATACACTGCATATTACTTTATATTATAAGGTTATTTGCAATGAAACACTGCATATTACGTTATATTATAAGGAATTTTCAATGATAAACTACGATATAATATAAGGTATTTTCAATGATACACTACATATTACGTCATATTATAAGTTATTTCCAATGATACAATGCAAAGTACGTTATATTATAAGGTATTTTCAATGATAAACTCCGATATATTATAAGGTATTTTCAATGATACACTGCATATTTCGTTATATTATAAGGCATTTTCAATGATACACTGCATATTACGTTTTATTATAAGGTATTTTCAATGATACACTGCATATTACGTTATATTATAAGGTATTTTCAATGATACACTACAAATTACGATATATTATAAGGTATTTTCAATGATAAACTACAAATTACGATATATTATAAGGTATCTTCAATGATACACTACAAATTACGATATATTATCAGGTATTTTCAATGATACACTGCATATTACGTTATATTATAAGGTATTCTCAATGATACACTGCATATTACGTTATATTATAAGGAATTCTCATTAATAAAATACGATATATTAGAAGGTATTTTCAATGATACAGTGCATATTACGTCATATTATAAGGAATTTTCAATGATACACTGCATATTACGTTATATTATAAGGTTATTTGCAATGAAACACTGCATATTACGTTATATTATAAGGTTATTTGCAATGAAACACTGCATATTACGTTATATTATAAGGAATTTTCAATGATAAACTACGATATAATATAAGGTATTTTCAATGATACACTACTTATTACGTCATATTATAAGTTATTTCCAATGATACAATGCAAATTACGTTATATTATAAGGTATTTTCAATGATAAACTACGATATATTATAATGTATTTTCAATGATACACTGCATATTACGTTATATTATAAGGCATTTTCAATGATACACTGCATATTACGTTTTATTATAAGGTATTTTCAATGATACACTGCATATTACGTTATATTATAAGGTATTTTCAATGATACACTACAAATTACGATATATTATAAGGTATTTTCAATGATACACTGCATATTTCGTTATCTTAGAAGGTATTTTCAATGATACACTGCATATTACGTTATATTATAAGGTATTTTCATTGATACACTGCATATTACGTTATATTATAAGGTATTTTCAATGATACACTGTATATTACGTTATATATTACATGGTATTTTCAATGATACACTGCATATTACGTTATATTATAAGGTATTTTCATTGATACACTGCATATTACGTTATATTATAAGGTATTTTCAATGATACACTGCACATTACGTTATATTATAAGGCATTTTCAATGATACACTGCATATTACGTTTTATTATAAGGTATTTTCAATGATACACTGCATATTACGTTATATTATAAGGCATTTTCAATGATAAACTACATATTACGATATATTATAAGGTATTTTCAATGATACACTGGATATTTCGTTATATTATAAGGTATTTTCAATTATACACTACAAATTACGTTTTATTATAAGGTATTTTCAATTATACACAACAAATTACGATATATTATAAGGTACCTTCAATGATACACTACAAATTACGATATATTATAAGGTATTTTCAATGATACAGTGCATATTACGTTATATTATAAGGAATTCTCATTAATAAAATACGATATATTAGAAGGTATTTTCAATGATACAGTGCATATTACGTCATATTATAAGGAATTTTCAATGATACACTGCATATTACGTTATATTATAAGGTTATTTGCAATGAAACACTGCATATTACGTTATATTATAAGGTTATTTGCAATGAAACACTGCATATTACGTTATATTATAAGGAATTTTCAATGATAAACTACGATATAATATAAGGTATTTTCAATGATACACTACTTATTACGTCATATTATAAGTTATTTCCAATGATACAATGCAATTTACGTTATATTATAAGGTATTTTCAATGATAAACTACAAATTACGATATATTATAAGGTATTTTCAATGATACACTGCATATTACGTTATATTATAAGGTATTTTCTATGATATACTGTATATTACGTTGTAGTATAAGGTTATTTGCAATGAAACACTGTATGTAACGTTATATTAAAAGGTATTTTCAATGATACACTGCATATTACGTTATATTATAAGGAATTTTCAATGATACACTGGATATTTCGTTATATTATAAGGTATTTTCATTGATACACTGCATATTACGTTATATTATAAGGTATTTTCAATGATACACTGTATATTACGTTATATATTACATGGTATTTTCAATGATACACTGCATATTACGTTATATTATAAGGTATTTTCATTGATACACTGCATATTACGTTATATTATAAGGTATTTTCAATGATACACTGCACATTACGTTATATTATAAGGTATTTTCAATGATACACTGCATATTACGTTATATTATAAGGTATTTTCAATGATACACTGCATATTACGTTATATTATAAGGCATTTTCAATGATAAACTACATATTACGATATATTATAAGGTATTTTCAATGATATACCGTATATTACGTTGTAGTATAAGGTATTTTCAATGATACACTGCATATTACGTTATATTATGAGGCATTTTCAATGATACACTGCATATTACGTTTTATTATAAGGTATTTTCAATGATACACTGCATATTACGTTATATTATAAGGTATTTTCAATGATACACTACAAATTACGATATATTATAAGGTATTTTCAATGATACACTGCATATTACGTTATATTATAAGGTATTTTCAATGATACACTGGATATTTCGTTATATTATAAGGTATTTTCAATTATACACTACAAATTACGTTTTATTATAAGGTATTTTCAATGATACACCGCATATTACGTTATATTATAAGGTATTTTCAATGATACACTACAAATTACGATATATTATAAGGTATTTTCAATGATACACTGCATATTACGTTATATTATAAGGTATTTCCAATGATACACTGCATATTACGTTAGATTATAAGGTATTTTCAATGATACACTGCATATTACGTTATATTATAAGGTATTTTCAATGATACACTACAAATTACGATATATTATAAGGTATTTTCAATGATAAACTACAAATTACGATATATTATAAGGTATCTTCAATGATACACTACAAATTACGATATATTATCAGGTATTTTCAATGATACACTGCATATTACGTTATATTATAAGGTATTCTCAATGATACACTGCATATTACGTTATATTATAAGGAATTCTCATTAATAAAATACGATATATTAGAAGGTATTTTCAATGATACAGTGCATATTACGTCATATTATAAGGAATTTTCAATGATACACTGCATATTACGTTATATTATAAGGTTATTTGCAATGAAACACTGCATATTACGTTATATTATAAGGTTATTTGCAATGAAACACTGCATATTACGTTATATTATAAGGAATTTTCAATGATAAACTACGATATAATATAAGGTATTTTCAATGATACACTACTTATTACGTCATATTATAAGTTATTTCCAATGATACAATGCAAATTACGTTATATTATAAGGTATTTTCAATGATAAACTACGATATATTATAATGTATTTTCAATGATACACTGCATATTTCGTTATATTATAAGGCATTTTCAATGATACACTGCATATTACGTTTTATTATAAGGTATTTTCAATGATACACTGCATATTACGTTATATTATAAGGTATTTTCAATGATACACTACAAATTACGATATATTATAAGGTATTTTCAATGATACACTGCATATTTCGTTATCTTAGAAGGTATTTTCAATGATACACTGCATATTACGTTATATTATAAGGTATTTTCATTGATACACTGCATATTACGTTATATTATAAGGTATTTTCAATGATACACTGTATATTACGTTATATATTACATGGTATTTTCAATGATACACTGCATATTACGTTATATTATAAGGTATTTTCATTGATACACTGCATATTACGTTATATTATAAGGTATTTTCAATGATACACTGCACATTACGTTATATTATAAGGCATTTTCAATGATACACTGCATATTACGTTTTATTATAAGGTATTTTCAATGATACACTGCATATTACGTTATATTATAAGGCATTTTCAATGATAAACTACATATTACGATATATTATAAGGTATTTTCAATGATACACTGGATATTTCGTTATATTATAAGGTATTTTCAATTATACACTACAAATTACGTTTTATTATAAGGTATTTTCAATTATACACAACAAATTACGATATATTATAAGGTACCTTCAATGATACACTACAAATTACGATATATTATAAGGTATTTTCAATGATACAGTGCATATTACGTTATATTATAAGGAATTCTCATTAATAAAATACGATATATTAGAAGGTATTTTCAATGATACAGTGCATATTACGTCATATTATAAGGAATTTTCAATGATACACTGCATATTACGTTATATTATAAGGTTATTTGCAATGAAACACTGCATATTACGTTATATTATAAGGTTATTTGCAATGAAACACTGCATATTACGTTATATTATAAGGAATTTTCAATGATAAACTACGATATAATATAAGGTATTTTCAATGATACACTACTTATTACGTCATATTATAAGTTATTTCCAATGATACAATGCAAATTACGTTATATTATAAGGTATTTTCAATGATAAACTACAAATTACGATATATTATAAGGTATTTTCAATGATACACTGCATATTACGTTATATTATAAGGTATTTTCTATGATATACTGTATATTACGTTGTAGTATAAGGTTATTTGCAATGAAACACTGTATGTAACGTTATATTAAAAGGTATTTTCAATGATACACTGCATATTACGTTATATTATAAGGAATTTTCAATGATACACTGCATATTACGTTATATTATAAGGTATTTTCATTGATACACTGCATATTACGTTATATTATAAGGTATTTTCAATGATACACTGTATATTACGTTATATATTACATGGTATTTTCAATGATACACTGCATATTACGTTATATTATAAGGTATTTTCATTGATACACTGCATATTACGTTATATTATAAGGTATTTTCAATGATACACTGCACATTACGTTATATTATAAGGCATTTTCAATGATACACTGCATATTACGTTTTATTATAAGGTATTTTCAATGATACACTGCATATTACGTTATATTATAAGGCATTTTCAATGATAAACTACATATTACGATATATTATAAGGTATTTTCAATGATATACCGTATATTACGTTGTAGTATAAGGTATTTTCAATGATACACTGCATATTACGTTATATTATGAGGCATTTTCAATGATACACTGCATATTACGTTTTATTATAAGGTATTTTCAATGATACACTGCATATTACGTTATATTATAAGGTATTTTCAATGATACACTACAAATTACGATATATTATAAGGTATTTTCAATGATACACTGCATATTACGTTATATTATAAGGTATTTTCAATGATACACTGGATATTTCGTTATATTATAAGGTATTTTCAATTATACACTACAAATTACGTTTTATTATAAGGTATTTTCAATGATACACCGCATATTACGTTATATTATAAGGTATTTTCAATGATACACTACAAATTACGATATATTATAAGGTATTTTCAATGATACACTGCATATTACGTTATATTATAAGGTATTTCCAATGATACACTGCATATTACGTTAGATTATAAGGTATTTTCAATGATACACTGCATATTACGTTATATTATAAGGCATTTTCAATGATACACTGCATATTACGTTTTATTATAAGGTATTTTCAATGATACACCGCATATTACGTTATATTATAAGGTATTTTCAATGATACACTACAAATTACGATATATTATAAGGTATTTTCAATGATACACTGCATATTACGTTATATTATAAGGTATTTTCAATGATACACTGCATATTACGTTATATTATAAGCAATTCACAATGATAAACTACGATATATTAGAAGGTATTTTCAATGATACACTGCATATTACGTTATATTAGAAGGTATTTTCAATGATACACTGCATATTACGTTATATTATAAGTTATTTCCAATGATACACTGCATATTACGTTAGATTATAAGGTATTTTCAATGATACACTGCATGTTACGTTATATTATAAGGTATTTTCAATGATAAACTACGATATATTAGAAGGCATTTTCAATGATACACTGCATATTACGTTATATTAGAAGGTATTTTCAATGATACACTGCATATTACGTTATATTATAAGGTATTTTCAATGATAAACTACGATATATTAGAAGGTATTTTCATTGATACACTGCATATTACGTTATATTATAAGGTATTTTCAATGATACACTGTATATTACGTTATATTACATGGTATTTTCAATGATACACTGCATATTACGTTATATTATAAGGTATTTTCAATGATTCACTGTATATTACGTTATATTATAAGGTATTTTCAATGATTCACTGCATATTACGATATGTTATAAGGTATTTTCAATGATACACTGTATATTACGATATATTATAAGGTATTTTCAATGATACACTGCATATTACGTTATATTAGAAGGTATTTTCAATGATAAACTACATATTACGATATATTATAAGGTATTTTCAATGATACACTGTATATTACGTTATATATTACATGGTATTTTCAATGATACACTGCATATTACGTTATATTATAAGGTATTTTCATTGATACACTGCATATTACGTTATATTATAAGGTATTTTCAATGATACACTGCACATTACGTTATATTATAAGGCATTTTCAATGATACACTGCATATTACGTTTTATTATAAGGTATTTTCAATGATACACTGCATATTACGTTATATTATAAGGCATTTTCAATGATAAACTACATATTACGATATATTATAAGGTATTTTCAATGATATACCGTATATTACGTTGTAGTATAAGGTATTTTCAATGATACACTGCATATTACGTTATATTATGAGGCATTTTCAATGATACACTGCATATTACGTTATATTATAAGGTATTTTCAATGATACACTGCATATTACGTTATATTATAAGGTATTTTCAATGATACACTACAAATTACGATATATTATAAGGTATTTTCAATGATACACTGCATATTACGTTATATTATAAGGTATTTTCAATGATACACTGTATATTACGTTATATTACATGGTATTTTCAATGATACACTGCATATTACGTTATATTATAAGGTATTTTCAATGATTCACTGTATATTACGTTATATTATAAGGTATTTTCAATGATTCACTGCATATTACGATATGTTATAAGGTATTTTCAATGATACACTGTATATTACGATATATTATAAGGTATTTTCAATGATACACTGCATATTACGTTATATTAGAAGGTATTTTCAATGATAAACTACATATTACGATATATTATAAGGTATTTTCAATGATATACCGTATATTACGTTGTAGTATAAGGTATTTTCAATGATACACTGGATATTTCGTTATATTATAAGGTATTTTCAATTATACACTACAAATTACGTTTTATTATAAGGTATTTTCAATGAAACACCGCATATTACGTTATATTATAAAGTATTTTCAATGATACACTACAAATTACGATATATTATAAGGTATTTTCAATGATACACTGCATATTACGTTATATTATAAGGTATTTCCAATGATACACTGCATATTACGTTATATTATAAGGTATTTTCAATGATACACTGCATATTACGTTATATTATAAGGCATTTTCAATGATACACTGCATATTACGTTTTATTATAAGGTATTTTCAATGATACACTGCATATTACGTTATATTATAAGGCATTTTCAATGATAAACTACATATTACGATATATTATAAGGTATTTACAATGATACACTGCATATTACGTTATATATTACATGGTATTTTCAATGATACACTGCATATTACGTTATATTATAAGGTATTTTCATTGATACACTGCATATTACGTTATATTATAAGGAATTTTCAATGATAAACTACGATATAATATAAGGTATTTCCAATGATACACTACATATTACGACATATTATAAGTTATTTCCAATGATACACTGCAAATTACGTTATGTTATAAGGTATTTACAATGATAAACTACATATTACGATATATTATAAGGTATTTTCTATGATATACTGTATATTACGTTATATTATAAGGTATTTTCAATGATAAACTACGATATATTAGAAGGCATTTTCAATGGTACACTGCATATTACGTTATATTAGAAGGTATTTTCAATGATACACTGCATATTACGTTATATTATAAGCAATTCACAATGATAAACTACGATATATTAGAAGGTATTTTCAATGATACACTGCATATTCCGTCATATTATAAGTTATTTCCAATGATACACTGCATATTACGTTAGATTATAAGGTATTTTCAATGATACACTGCATGTTACGTTATATTATAAGGTATTTTCAATGATAAACTACGATATATTAGAAGGCATTTTCAATGGTACACTGCATATTACGTTATATTAGAAGGTATTTTCAATGATACACTGCATATTACGTTATATTATAAGGTATTTTCAATGATAAACTACGATATATTAGAAGGTATTTTCATTGATACACTGCATATTACGTTATATTATAAGGTATTTTCAATGATACACTGTATATTACGTTATATTACATGGTATTTTCAATGATACACTGCATATTACGTTATATTATAAGGTATTTTCAATGATTCACTGTATATTACGTTATATTATAAGGTATTTTCAATGATTCACTGCATATTACGATATGTTATAAGGTATTTTCAATGATACACTGTATATTACGATATATTATAAGGTATTTTCAATGATATACCGTATATTACGTTGTAGTATAAGGTATTTTCAATGATACACTGGATATTTCGTTATATTATAAGGTATTTTCAATTATACACTACAAATTACGTTTTATTATAAGGTATTTTCAATGAAACACCGCATATTACGTTATATTATAAAGTATTTTCAATGATACACTACAAATTACGATATATTATAAGGTATTTTCAATGATACACTGCATATTACGTTATATTATAAGGTATTTCCAATGATACACTGCATATTACGTTATATTATAAGGTATTTTCAATGATACACTGCATATTACGTTATATTATAAGGCATTTTCAATGATACACTGCATATTACGTTTTATTATAAGGTATTTTCAATGATACACTGCATATTACGTTATATTATAAGGTATTTTCAATGATAAACTACATATTACGATATATTATAAGGTATTTTCAATGATACACTGCATATTACGTTATATATTACATGGTATTTTCAATGATACACTGCATATTACGTTATATTATAAGGTATTTTCATTGATACACTGCATATTACGTTATATTATAAGGTATTTTCAATGATACACTACATATTACGTTATATTATAAGGCATTTTCAATGATACACTGCATATTACGTTTTATTATAAGGTATTTTCAATGATACACTGCATATTACGTTATATTATAAGGCATTTTCAATGATAAACTACATATTACGATATATTATAAGGTATTTTCAATGATACACTGCATATTACGTTATATTATAAGGTATTTTCAATGATACACTACAAATTACGATATATTATAAGGTATTTTCAATGATACACTGCATATTACGTTATATTATAAGGTATTTTCAATGATACACTGGATATTTCGTTATATTATAAGGTATTTTCAATTATACACTACAAATTACGATATATTATAAGGTATTTTCAATGATACACTGCATATTACGTTATATTATAAGGTATTTTCAATGATACACTGCATATTACGTTTTATTATAAGGTATTTTCAATGATACACTGCATATTACGTTATATTATAAGGTATTTTCAATGATACACTACAAATTACGATATATTATAAGGTATTTTCAATGATACACTGCATATTACGTTATATTATAAGGTATTTTCAATGATACACTGCATATTACGTTATATTATAAGCAATTCACAATGATAAACTATGATATATTAGAAGGTATTTTCAATGATACACTGCATATTACGTCATATTATAAGTTATTTCCAATGATACACTGCATATTACGTTAGATTATAAGGTATTTTCAATGATACACTGCATGTTACGTTATATTATAAGGTATTTTCAATGATAAACTACGATATATGAGAAGGCATTTTCAATGATACACTGCATATTACGTTATATTAGAAGGTATTTCCAATGATACACTGCAAATTACGTTATGTTATAAGGTATTTACAATGATAAACTACATATTACGATATATTATAAGGTATTTTCTATGATATACTGTATATTACGTTGTAGTATAAGGTTATTTGCAATGAAACACTGTATGTAACGTTATATTAAAAGGTATTTTCAATGATACACTGCATATTACGTTATATTATAAGCAATTCACAATGATAAACTACGATATATTAGAAGGTATTTTCAATGATACACTGCATATTCCGTCATATTATAAGTTATTTCCAATGATACACTGCATATTACGTTAGATTATAAGGTATTTTCAATGATACACTGCATGTTACGTTATATTATAAGGTATTTTCAATGATAAACTACGATATATTAGAAGGCATTTTCAATGGTACACTGCATATTACGTTATATTAGAAGGTATTTTCAATGATACACTGCATATTACGTTATATTATAAGGTATTTTCAATGATAAACTACGATATATTAGAAGGTATTTTCATTGATACACTGCATATTACGTTATATTATAAGGTATTTTCAATGATACACTGTATATTACGTTATATTACATGGTATTTTCAATGATACACTGCATATTACGTTATATTATAAGGTATTTTCAATGATTCACTGTATATTACGTTATATTATAAGGTATTTTCAATGATTCACTGCATATTACGATATGTTATAAGGTATTTTCAATGATACACTGTATATTACGATATATTATAAGGTATTTTCAATGATACACTGCATATTACGTTATATTAGAAGGTATTTTCAATGATAAACTAAATATTACGATATATTATAAGGTATTTTCAATGATATACCGTATATTACGTTGTAGTATAAGGTATTTTCAATGATACACTGGATATTTCGTTATATTATAAGGTATTTTCAATTATACACTACAAATTACGTTTTATTATAAGGTATTTTCAATGAAACACCGCATATTACGTTATATTATAAAGTATTTTCAATGATACACTACAAATTACGATATATTATAAGGTATTTTCAATGATACACTGCATATTACGTTATATTATAAGGTATTTCCAATGATACACTGCATATTACGTTATATTATAAGGTATTTTCAATGATACACTGCATATTACGTTATATTATAAGGCATTTTCAATGATACACTGCATATTACGTTTTATTATAAGGTATTTTCAATGATACACTGCATATTACGTTATATTATAAGGCATTTTCAATGATAAACTACATATTACGATATATTATAAGGTATTTTCAATGATACACTGCATATTACGTTATATATTACATGGTATTTTCAATGATACACTGCATATTACGTTATATTATAAGGTATTTTCATTGATACACTGCATATTACGTTATATTATAAGGTATTTTCAATGATACACTGCATATTACGTTATATTATAAGGCATTTTCAATGATACACTGCATATTACGTTTTATTATAAGGTATTTTCAATGATACACTGCATATTACGTTATATTATAAGGCATTTTTAATGATAAACTACATATTACGATATATTATAAGGTATTTTCAATGATACACTGCATATTACGTTATATTATAAGGTATTTTCAATGATACACTACAAATTACGATATATTATAAGGTATTTTCAATGATACACTGCATATTACGTTATATTATAAGGTATTTTCAATGATACACTGGATATTTCGTTATATTATAAGGTATTTTCAATTATACACTACAAATTACGATATATTATAAGGTATTTTCAATGATACACTGCATATTACGTTATATTATAAGGTATTTTCAATGATACACTGCATATTACGTTTTATTATAAGGTATTTTCAATGATACACTGCATATTACGTTATATTATAAGGTATTTTCAATGATACACTACAAATTACGATATATTATAAGGTATTTTCAATGATACACTGCATATTACGTTATATTATAAGGTATTTTCAATGATACACTGCATATTACGTTATATTATAAGCAATTCACAATGATAAACTATGATATATTAGAAGGTATTTTCAATGATACACTGCATATTACGTCATATTATAAGTTATTTCCAATGATACACTGCATATTACGTTAGATTATAAGGTATTTTCAATGATACACTGCATGTTACGTTATATTATAAGGTATTTTCAATGATAAACTACGATATATGAGAAGGCATTTTCAATGATACACTGCATATTACGTTATATTAGAAGGTATTTTCAATGATACACTGCATCTTACGTTATATTAGAAGGTATTTTCAATGATACACTGCATATTACGTTATATTATAAGGTATTTTCAATGATACACTACAAATTACGATATATTATAAGGTATTTTCAATGATACACTACATATTACGTTATATTATAAGGTATTTTCAATGATACACTGGATATTTCGTTATATTATAAGGTATTTTCAATTATACACTACAAATTACGATATATTATAAGGTATCTTCAATGATACACTACAAATTACGATATATTATAAGGTATTTTCAATGATACACTGCATATTACGTTATATTATAAGGTATTTCCAATGATACACTGCATATTACGTTAGATTATAAGGTATTTTCAATGATACACTGCATATTACGTTATATTATGAGGCATTTTCAATGATACACTGCATATTACGTTTTATTATAAGGTATTTTCAATGATACACTGCATATTACGTTATATTATAAGGTATTTTCAATGATACACTACAAATTACGATATATTATAAGGTATTTTCAATGATACACTGCATATTACGTTTTATTATAAGGTATTTTCAATGATACACTGCATATTACGTTATATTATAAGGTATTTTCAATGATACACTACAAATTACGATATATTATAAGGTATTTTCAATGATACACTGCATATTACGTTATATTATAAGGTATTTTCAATGATACACTGCATATTACGTTATATTATAAGCAATTCACAATGATAAACTATGATATATTAGAAGGTATTTTCAATGATACACTGCATATTACGTCATATTATAACTTATTTCCAATGATACAATGCATATTACGTTAGATTATAAGGTATTTTCAATGATACACTGCATGTTACGTTATATTATAAGGTATTTTCAATGATAAACTACGATATATTAGAAGGCATTTTCAATGATACACTGCATATTACGTTATATTAGAAGGTATTTTCAATGATACACTACAAATTACGATATATTATAAGGTATTTTCAATGATACACTGCATATTACGTTATATTATAAGGTATTTTCAATGATACACTGCATATTACGTTTTATTATAAGCAATTCACAAAGATAAACTATGATATATTAGAAGGTATTTTCAATGATACACTGCATATTACGTCATATTATAAGGTATTTTCAATGATACACTGTATATTACGTTATATTACATGGTATTTGCAATGAGACACTGCATATTACGTTATATTATAAGGTATTTTCAATGATTCACTGCATATTACGTTATATTATAAGGTATTTTCAATGATACACTGCATATTACAATATGTTATAAGGTATTTTCAATGATACACTGTATATTACGATATATTATAAGGTATTTTCAATGATACACTGCATATTACGTTATATTAGAAGGTATTTTCAATGATACACTGCATATTACGTTATATTAGAAGGTATTTTCAATGATACACTGCATATTAGGATATGTTATAAGGTATTTTCAATGATACACTGCATATTACGTTATATAATAAGGTATTTTCAATGATACACTGCATATTACGTTATATTAGAAGGTATTTTCAATGATACACTGCATATTACGTTATATTATAAGGTATTTTCATTGATACACTGCATATTACGTTATATTATAAGGTATTTTCAATGATACACTGTATATTACGTTATATATTACATGGTATTTTCAATGATACACTGCATATTACGTTATATTATAAGGTATTTTCAATGATTCACTGCATATTACGTTATATTATAAGGTATTTTCAATGATACACTGCATATTACGATATGTTATAAGGTATTTTCAATGATAAACTACGATATATTTTAAGGTATTTTCAATGATACCCTGCATATTACGTTATATTATAAGGTATTTTCAATGATACACTGTATATTACGTTATATTACATGGTATTTTCAATGATAAACTGCATATTACGTTATATTATAAGGTATTTTCAATGAGAAACTACGATATTTTAGAAGGTGTTTTCAATGATACACTGCATATTTCGTTATATTATAAGATATTTTCAAAGATACACTGTATATTACGTTATATTACATGGTATTTTCAATGATACACTGCATATTACGTTATATAATAAGGTATTTTCAATGATACACTGCATATTACGTTTTATTATAAGCAATTCACAATGATAAACTATGATATATTAGAAGGTATTTTCAATGATACACTGCATATTACGTTATATTATAAGGCATTTTCAATGATACACTGCATATTACGTTTTATTATAAGGTATTTTCAATGATACACTGCATATTACGTTATATTATAAGGCATTTTCAATGATAAACTACATATTACGATATATTATAAGGTATTTTCAATGATACACTGCATATTACGTTATATATTACATGGTATTTTCAATGATACACTGCATATTACGTTATATTATAAGGTATTTTCATTGATACACTGCATATTACGTTATATTATAAGGTATTTTCAATGATACACTGCATATTACGTTATATTATAAGGCATTTTCAATGATACACTGCATATTACGTTTTATTATAAGGTATTTTCAATGATACACTGCATATTACGTTATATTATAAGGCATTTTCAATGATAAACTACATATTACGATATATTATAAGGTATTTTCAATGATACACTGCATATTACGTTATATTATAAGGTATTTTCAATGATACACTACAAATTACGATATATTATAAGGTATTTTCAATGATACACTGCATATTACGTTATATTATAAGGTATTTTCAATGATACACTGGATATTTCGTTATATTATAAGGTATTTTCAATTATACACTACAAATTACGATATATTATAAGGTATTTTCAATGATACACTGCATATTACGTTATATTATAAGGTATTTTCAATGATACACTGCATATTACGTTATATTATAAGGTATTTTCAATGATACACTGCATATTACGTTATATTATAAGGTATTTTCAATGATACACTACAAATTACGATATATTATAAGGTATTTTCAATGATACACTGCATATTACGTTATATTATAAGGTATTTTCAATGATACACTGCATATTACGTTATATTATAAGCAATTCACAATGATAAACTATGATATATTAGAAGGTATTTTCAATGATACACTGCATATTACGTCATATTATAAGTTATTTCCAATGATACACTGCATATTACGTTAGATTATAAGGTATTTTCAATGATACACTGCATGTTACGTTATATTATAAGGTATTTTCAATGATAAACTACGATATATGAGAAGGCATTTTCAATGATACACTGCATATTACGTTATATTAGAAGGTATTTTCAATGATACACTGCATATTACGTTATATTAGAAGGTATTTTCAATGATACACTGCATATTACGTTATATTATAAGGTATTTTCAATGATACACTACAAATTACGATATATTATAAGGTATTTTCAATGATACACTACATATTACGTTATATTATAAGGTATTTTCAATGATACACTGGATATTTCGTTATATTATAAGGTATTTTCAATTATACACTACAAATTACGATATATTATAAGGTATCTTCAATGATACACTACAAATTACGATATATTATAAGGTATTTTCAATGATACACTGCATATTACGTTATATTATAAGGTATTTCCAATGATACACTGCATATTACGTTAGATTATAAGGTATTTTCAATGATACACTGCATATTACGTTATATTATGAGGCATTTTCAATGATACACTGCATATTACGTTTTATTATAAGGTATTTTCAATGATACACTGCATATTACGTTATATTATAAGGTATTTTCAATGATACACTACAAATTACGATATATTATAAGGTATTTTCAATGATACACTGCATATTACGTTTTATTATAAGGTATTTTCAATGATACACTGCATATTACGTTATATTATAAGGTATTTTCAATGATACACTACAAATTACGATATATTATAAGGTATTTTCAATGATACACTGCATATTACGTTATATTATAAGGTATTTTCAATGATACACTGCATATTACGTTATATTATAAGCAATTCACAATGATAAACTATGATATATTAGAAGGTATTTTCAATGATACACTGCATATTACGTCATATTATAAGTTATTTCCAATGATACAATGCATATTACGTTAGATTATAAGGTATTTTCAATGATACACTGCATGTTACGTTATATTATAAGGTATTTTCAATGATAAACTACGATATATTAGAAGGCATTTTCAATGATACACTGCATATTACGTTATATTAGAAGGTATTTTCAATGATACACTGCATATTACGTTATATTATAAACAATTCTCAATGACAAACTACGATATATTAGAAGGTATTTTCAATGATACACTGCATATTACGTTATATTATAAGGTATTTTCAATGATAAACTACATATTACGATATATTATAAGGTATTTTCAATGATACACTGCATATTACGTTAGATTATAAGGTATTTTCAATGATACACTGCATATTACGTTATATTACATGGTATTTGCAATGAGACACTGCATATTACGTTATATTATAAGGTATTTTCAATGATTCACTGCATATTACGTTATATTATAAGCAATTCACAATGATACACTGCATATTACGTTTTATTATAAGGTATTTTCAATGATACACTGCATATTACGTTATATTATAAGGCATTTTCAATGATACACTGCATATTACGTTATATTACATGGTATTTGCAATGAGACACTGCATATTACGTTATATTATAAGGTATTTTCAATGATTCACTGCATATTACGTTATATTATAAGGTATTTTCAATGATACACTGCATATTACGATATGTTATAAGGTATTTTCAATGATACACTGTATATTACGATATATTATAAGGTATTTTCAATGATACACTGCATATTACGTTATATTAGAAGGTATTTTCAATGATACACTGCATATTACGATATGTTATAAGGTATTTTCAATGATACACTGTATATTACGATATATTAGAAGGTATTTTCAATGATACACTGCATATTACGTCATATTATAAGGTATTTTCAATGATACACTGTATATTACGTTATATTACATGGTATTTGCAATGAGACACTGCATATTACGTTATATTATAAGGTATTTTCAATGATTCACTGCATATTACGTTATATTATAAGGTATTTTCAATGATACACTGCATATTACGATATGTTATAAGGTATTTTCAATGATACACTGTATATTACGATATATTATAAGGTATTTTCAATGATACACTGCATATTACGTTTTATTATAAGCAATTCACAATGATAAACTATGATATATTAGAAGGTATTTTCAATGATACACTGCATATTACGTCATATTATAAGGTATTTTCAATGATACACTGTATATTACGTTATATTACATGGTATTTGCAATGAGACACTGCATATTACGTTATATTATAAGGTATTTTCAATGATTCACTGCATATTACGTTATATTATAAGGTATTTTCAATGATACACTGCATATTACGATATGTTATAAGGTATTTTCAATGATACACTGTATATTACGATATATTATAAGGTATTTTCAATGATACACTGCATATTACGTTATATTAGAAGGTATTTTCAATGATACACTGCATATTACGTTATATTAGAAGGTATTTTCAATGATACACTGCATATTAGGATATGTTATAAGGTATTTTCAATGATACACTGCATATTACGTTATATAATAAGGTATTTTCAATGATACACTGCATATTACGTTATATTAGAAGGTATTTTCAATGTTACACTGCATATTACGTTATATTATAAGGTATTTTCATTGATACACTGCATATTACGTTATATTATAAGGTATTTTCAATGATACACTGTATATTACGTTATATATTACATGGTATTTTCAATGATACACTGCATATTACGTTATATTATAAGGTATTTTCAATGATTCACTGCATATTACGTTATATTATAAGGTATTTTCAATGATACACTGCATATTACGATATGTTATAAGGTATTTTCAATGATAAACTACGATATATTTTAAGGTATTTTCAATGATACCCTGCATATTACGTTATATTATAAGGTATTTTCAATGATACACTGTATATTACGTTATATTACATGGTATTTTCAATGATAAACTGCATATTACGTTATATTATAAGGTATTTTCAATGAGAAACTACGATATTTTAGAAGGTGTTTTCAATGATACACTGCATATTTCGTTATATTATAAGATATTTTCAAAGATACACTGTATATTACGTTATATTACATGGTATTTTCAATGATACACTGCATATTACGTTATATAATAAGGTATTTTCAATGATACACTGCATATTACGTTATATTAGAAGGTATTTTCAATGATACACTGCATATTACGATATGTTATAAGGTATTTTCAATGATAAACTACGATATATTAGAAGGTATTTTCAATGATACACTGCATATTACGTTATATTATAAGGTATTTTCAATGATACACTGTATATTACGTTATATTACATGGTATTTCAATGATACAGTGCATATTACGTTATATTATAAGGTATTTTCAATGAGAAACTACGATATTTTAGAAGGTGTTTTCAATGATACACTGCATATTTCGTTATATTATAAGGTATTTTCAATGATTCACTGCATATTACGTTATATTATAAGGTATTTTCAATGATACACTGCATATTACGATATGTTATAAGGTATTTTCAATGATACACTGTATATTACGATATATTATAAGGTATTTTCAATGATACACTGCATATTACGTTATATTAGAAGGTATTTTCAATGATACACTGCATATTACGTTATATTAGAAGGTATTTTCAATGATACACTGCATATTAGGATATGTTATAAGGTATTTTCAATGATACACTGCATATTACGTTATATTATAAGGTATTTTCAATGATACACTGCATATTACGTTATATTATAAGCAATTCACAATGATAAACTATGATATATTAGAAGGTATTTTCAATGATACACTGCATATTACGTCATATTATACGGTATTTTCAATGATACACTGTATATTACGTTATATTACATGGTATTTGCAATGAGACACTGCATATTACGTTATATTATAAGGTATTTTCAATGATTCACTGCATATTACGTTATATTATAAGGTATTTTCAATGATACACTACAAATTACGATATATTATAAGGTATTTTCAATGATACACTGCATATTACGTTATATTATAAGGTATTTTCAATGATACACTGCATATTACGTTTTATTATAAGCAATTCACAATGATAAACTATGATATATTAGAAGGTATTTTCAATGATACACTGCATATTACGTCATATTATAAGGTATTTTCAATGATACACTGTATATTACGTTATATTACATGGTATTTGCAATGAGACACTGCATATTACGTTATATTATAAGGTATTTTCAATGATTCACTGCATATTACGTTATATTATAAGGTATTTTCAATGATACACTGCATATTACGATATGTTATAAGGTATTTTCAATGATACACTGTATATTACGATATATTATAAGGTATTTTCAATGATACACTGCATATTACGTTATATTAGAAGGTATTTTCAATGATACACTGCATATTACGTTATATTAGAAGGTATTTTCAATGATACACTGCATATTAGGATATGTTATAAGGTATTTTCAATGATACACTGCATATTACGTTATATTATAAGGTATTTTCAATGATACACTGCATATTACGTTTTATTATAAGCAATTCACAATGATAAACTATGATATATTAGAAGGTATTTTCAATGATACACTGCATATTACGTCATATTATAAGGTATTTTCAATGATACACTGTATATTACGTTATATTACATGGTATTTGCAATGAGACACTGCATATTACGTTATATTATAAGGTATTTTCAATGATACACTGCATATTACGTTATATTATAAGGTATTTTCAATGATACACTGCATATTACGATATGTTATAAGGTATTTTCAATGATACACTGTATATTACGATATATTATAAGGTATTTTCAATGATACACTGCATATTACGTTATATTAGAAGGTATTTTCAATGATACACTGCATATTACGTTATATTAGAAGGTATTTTCAATGATACACTGCATATTAGGATATGTTATAAGGTATTTTCAATGATACACTGCATATTACGTTATATAATAAGGTATTTTCAATGATACACTGCATATTTCGTTATATTAGAAGGTATTTTCAATGATACACTGCATATTACGTTATATTATAAGGTATTTTCATTGATACACTGCATATTACGTTATATTATAAGGTATTTTCAATGATACACTGTATATTACGTTATATATTACATGGTATTTTCAATGATACACTGCATATTACGTTATATTATAAGGTATTTTCAATGATTCACTGCATATTACGTTATATTATAAGGTATTTTCAATGATACACTGCATATTACGATATGTTATAAGGTATTTTCAATGATAAACTACGATATATTTTAAGGTATTTTCAATGATACCCTGCATATTACGTTATATTATAAGGTATTTTCAATGATACACTGTATATTACGTTATATTACATGGTATTTTCAATGATAAACTGCATATTACGTTATATTATAAGGTATTTTCAATGAGAAACTACGATATTTTAGAAGGTGTTTTCAATGATACACTGCATATTTCGTTATATTATAAGATATTTTCAAAGATACACTGTATATTACGTTATATTACATGGTATTTTCAATGATACACTGCATATTACGTTATATAATAAGGTATTTTCAATGATACACTGCATATTACGTTATATTAGAAGGTATTTTCAATGATACACTGCATATTACGATATGTTATAAGGTATTTTCAATGATAAACTACGATATATTAGAAGGTATTTTCAATGATACACTGCATATTACGTTATATTATAAGGTATTTTCAATGATACACTGTATATTACGTTATATTACATGGTATTTCAATGATACAGTGCATATTACGTTATATTATAAGGTATTTTCAATGAGAAACTACGATATTTTAGAAGGTGTTTTCAATGATACACTGCATATTTCGTTATATTACAAGGTATTTTCAAAGATACACTGTATATTACGTTATATTACATGGTATTTTCAATGATACACTGCATATTACGTTATATTATAAGGTATTTTCAATGATAAACTACGATATATTAGAAGGTATTTTCGCTGATACACTGTATATTACGTTATATTACATGGTATTTTCAATGATACACTACAAATTACTTTATATTATAAGGTATTTTCAAAGATACACTACAAATTACTATATATTATAAGGTATTTTCCATGATACACTGCATATTACGTTATATTACAAGGTATTTTCAATGATACACTACAAATTACGATATATTATAAGGTATTTTCAATGATACACTGCATATTACGTTACATTATAAGGTATTTTCAATGATACACTGCATATTACGGTATGTTATAAGGTATTTACAATGATAAACTACAAATTACGATATATTAGAAGGTATTTTCAATTATACACTGCATATTACGTCATATTATATGGTATTGCCAATGATACACTGCATATTACGTTATATTATAAGGAATTTTCAATGATAAACTACGATATATTATAAGGTATTTCCAATGATACACTGCATATTACGTTATATTATGAGGTATTTTCAATGATAAAGTACGATATATTATAAGGTATTTTCAATGATACACTGCATATTTCGTTATATTGTGAGGTATTTTCAATTATACACTACAAATTACGATATATTATAAGGTATCATCAATGATACACTACAAATTACGATATATTATAAGGTATTTTCAATGATACACTGCATATTACGTTATATTACAAGGTATTTTCAATGATACACTACAAATTACGATATATTATAAGGTATTTTCAATGATACACTGCATATTACGTTATATTATAAGGCATTTTCAATGATACACTGCATATTACGTTTTATTATAAGGTATTTTCAATGATACACTGCATATTACGTTATATTATAAGGTATTTTCAATGATACACTACAAATTACGATATATTATAAGGTATTTTCAATGATACACTGCATATTACGTTATATTATAAGGCATTTTCAATGATACACTGCATATTACGTTTTATTATAAGGTATTTTCAATGATACACTGCATATTACGTTATATTATAAGGTATTTTCAATGATACACTACAAATTACGATATATTATAAGGTATTTTCAATGATACACTGCATATTACGTTATATTATAAGGTATTTTCAATGATACACTGCATTAAACGTTATATTATAAGCAATTCACAATGATAAACTACGATATATTCGAAGGTATTTCCAGTGATACACTGCATATTACGTTAGATTATAAGGTATTTTCAATGATACACTGCATATTACGTTATATTATAAGGCATTTTCAATGATACACTGCATATTACGTTTTATTATAAGGTATTTTCAATGATACACTGCATATTACGTTATATTATAAGGCATTTTCAATGATACACTGCATATTACGTTTTATTATAAGGTATTTTCAATGATACACTGCATATTACGTTATATTATAAGGTATTTTCAATGATACACTACAAATTACGATATATTATAAGGTATTTTCAATGATACACTGCATATTACGTTATATTATAAGGCATTTTCAATGATACACTGCATATTACGTTTTATTATAAGGTATTTTCAATGATACACTGTATATTACGTTATATTACATGGTATTTTCAATGATACACTGCATATTACGTTATATTATAAGGTATTTTCAATGATTCACTGGATATTTCGTTATATTATAAGGTATTTTCAATTATACACTACAAATTACGATATATTATAAGGTATCTTCAATGATACACTACAAATTACGATATATTATAAGGTATTTTCAATGATACACTGCATATTACGTTATATTATAAGGTATTTTCAATGATACACTGGATATTTCGTTATATTATAAGGTATTTTCAATTATACACTACAAATTACGATATATTATAAGGTATCTTCAATGATACACTACAAATTACGATATATTATAAGGTATTCTCAATGATACACTGCATATTACGTTATATTATAAGGTATTTTCAATGATACACTGCATATTACGTTATATTATAAGCAATTCACAATGATAAACTACGATATATTAGAAGGTATTTTCAATGATACACTGCATATTACGTTATATTAGAAGGTATTTTCAATGATACACTGCATATTAGGATATGTTATAAGGTATTTTCAATGATACACTGCATATTACGTTATATTATAAGGTATTTTCATTGATACACTGCATTTTACGTTATATTATAAGGTATTTTCAATGATACACTGTATATTACGTTATATATTACATGGTATTTTCAATGATACACTGCAAATTACGTTATATTATAAGGTATTTTCAATGATTCACTGCATATTCCGTTATATTATAAGGTATTTTCAATGATACACTGCATATTACGATATGTTATAAGGTATTTTCAATGATACACTGCATATTACGATATGTTATAAGGTATTTTCAATGATAAACTACGATATATTATAAGGTATCTTCAATGATACACTACAAATTACGATATATTATAAGGTATTTTCAATGATACACTGCATATTACGTTATATTATAAGGTATTTTCAATGATACACTGGATATTTCGTTATATTATAAGGTATTTTCAATTATACACTACAAATTACGATATATTATAAGGTATCTTCAATGATACACTACAAATTACGATATATTATAAGGTATTTTCAATGATACACTGCATATTACGTTATATTATAAGGTATTTTCAATGATACACTGCATATTACGTTATATTATAAGCAATTCACAATGATAAACTACGATCTATTAGAAGGTATTTTCAATGATACACTGCATATTACGTCATATTATAAGGTATTTTCAATGATTCACTGCATATTACGTTATATTATAAGGTATTTTCAATGATACACTGCATATTACGATATGTTATAAGGTATTTTCAATGATAAACTACGATATATTAGAAGGTATTTTCAATGATACACTGCATATTACGTTATATTATAAGGTATTTTGAATGATACACTGTATATTACGTTATATTACATGGTATTTTCAATGATACACTGCATATTACGTTATATTATAAGGTATTTTCAATGATACACTACAAATTACGATATATTATAAGGTATTTTCAATGATACACTGCATATTACGTTATATTATAAGGTATTTTCAATGATACACTGGATATTTCGTTATATTATAAGGTATTTTCAATTATACACTACAAATTACGATATATTATAAGGTATCTTCAATGATACACTACAAATTACGATATATTATAAGGTATTTTCAATGATACACTGCATATTACGTTATATTATAAGGTATTTCCAGTGATACACTGCATATTACGTTAGATTATAAGGTATTTTCAATGATACACTGCATATTACGTTATATTATAAGGCATTTTCAATGATACACTGCATATTACGTTTTATTATAATGTATTTTCAATGATACACTGCATATTACGTTATATTATAAGGCATTTTCAATGATACACTGCATATTACGTTTTATTATAAGGTATTTTCAATGATACACTGCATATTACGTTATATTATAAGGTATTTTCAATGATACACTACAAATTACGATATATTAGAAGGTATTTTCAATGATACACTGCATATTACGTTATATTATAAGGTATTTTCAATGATACACTGTATATTACGTTATATTACATGGTATTTTCAATGATACACTGCATATTACGTTATATTATAAGGTATTTTCAATGATACACTACAAATTACGATATATTATAAGGTATTTTCAATGATACACTGCATATTACGTTATATTATAAGGTATTTTCAATGATACACTGGATATTTCGTTATATTATAAGGTATTTTCAATTATACACTACAAATTACGATATATTATAAGGTATCTTCAATGATACACTACAAATTACGATATATTATAAGGTATTTTCAATGATACACTGCATATTACGTTATATTATAAGGTATTTCCAGTGATACACTGCATATTACGTTAGATTATAAGGTATTTTCAATGATACACTGCATATTACGTTATATTATAAGGCATTTTCAATGATACACTGCATATTACGTTTTATTATAAGGTATTTTCAATGATACACTGCATATTACGTTATATTATAAGGCATTTTCAATGATACACTGCATATTACGTTTTATTATAAGGTATTTTCAATGATACACTGCATATTACGTTATATTATAAGGCATTTTCAATGATACACTGCATATTACGTTTTATTATAAGGTATTTTCAATGATACACTGCATATTACGTTATATTATAAGGTATTTTCAATGATACACTACAAATTACGATATATTATAAGGTATTTTCAATGATACACTGCATATTACGTTATATTATAAGGTATTTTCAATGATACACTGCATATTACGTTATATTATAAGCAATTCACAATGATAAACTACGATATATTAGAAGGTATTTTCAATGATACACTGCATATTACGTCATATTATAAGTTATTTCCAATGATACACTGCATATTACGTTAGATTATAAGGTATTTTCAATGATACACTGCATGTTACGTTATATTATAAGGTATTTTCAATGATACACTGCATATTACGTTATATTATAAGCAATTCACAATGATAAACTACGATATATTAGAAGGTATTTTCAATGATACACTGCATATTACGTCATATTATAAGGTATTTTCAATGATTCACTGCATATTACGTTATATTATAAGGTATTTTCAATGATACACTGCATATTACGATATGTTATAAGGTATTTTCAATGATAAACTACGATATATTAGAAGGTATTTTCAATGATACACTGCATATTACGTTACATTATAAGGTATTTTGAATGATACACTGTATATTACGTTATATTACATGGTATTTTCAATGATACACTGCATATTACGTTATATTATAAGGTATTTTCAATGATACACTACAAATTACGATATATTATAAGGTATCTTCAATGATACACTACAAATTACGGTATATTATAAGGTATTTTCAATGATAAACTACGATATATTATAAGGTATTTTCAATGATACACTGCATATTACGTTATATTATAAGGTATTTCCAGTGATACACTGCATATTACGTTAGATTATAAGGTATTTTCAATGATACACTGCATATTACGTTATATTATAAGGTATTTTGAATGATACACTGTATATTACGTTATATTACATGGTATTTTCAATGATACACTGCATATTACGTTATATTATAAGGTATTTTCAATGATACACTACAAATTACGATATATTATAAGGTATTTTCAATGATACACTGCATATTACGTTATATTATAAGGTATTTTCAATGATACACTGCATATTACGTTACATTATAAGCAATTCACAATGATAAACTACGATATATTAGAAGGTATTTTCAATGATACACTGCATATTACGTCATATTATAAGTTATTTCCAATGATACACTGCATATTACGTTAGATTATAAGGTATATTCAATGATACACTGCATGTTACGTTATATTATAAGGTATTTTCAATGATAAACTACGATATATTATAAGGCATTTTCAATGATACACTGCATATTACGTTATATTAGAAGGTATTTTCAATGATACACTGCATATTACGCTATATTATAAGGTATTTTCAATGATACACTGCATATTACGTTATATTATAAGCAATTCACAATGATAAACTACGATATATTAGAAGGTATTTTCAATGATACACTGCATATTACGTCATATTATAAGGTATTTTCAATGATTCACTCCATATTACGTTATATTATAAGGTATTTTCAATGATACACTGCATATTACGATATGTTATAAGGTATTTTCAATGATAAACTACGATATATTAGAAGGTATTTTCAATGATACACTGCATATTACGTTATATTATAAGGTATTTTGAATGATACACTGTATATTACGTTATATTACATGGTATTTTCAATGATACACTGCATATTACGTTATATTATAAGGTATTTTCAATGATACACTGGATATTTCGTTATATTATAAGGTATTTTCAATGATACACTGGATATTTCGTTATATTATAAGGTATTTTCAAATATACACTACAAATTACGATATATTATAAGGTATCTTCAATGATACACTACAAATTACGATATATTATAAGGTATTTTCAATGATACACTGCATATTACGTTATATTATAAGGTATTTCCAGTGATACACTGCATATTACGTTAGATTATAAGGTATTTCCAATGATACACTGCATATTACGTTAGATTATAAGGTATTTTCAATGATACACTGCATGTTACGTTATATTATAAGGTATTTTCAATGATACACTGCATATTACGTTATATTATAAGCAATTCACAATGATAAACTACGATATATTAGAAGGTATTTTCAATGATACACTGCATATTACGTCATATTATAAGGTATTTTCAATGATTCACTGCATATTACGTTATATTATAAGGTATTTTCAGTGATACACTGCATATTACGATATGTTATAAGGTATTTTCAATGATAAACTACGATATATTAGAAGGTATTTTCAATGATACACTGCATATTACGTTATATTATAAGGTATTTTGAATGATACACTGTATATTACGTTATATTACATGGTATTTTCAATGATACACTGCATATTACGTTATATTATAAGGTATTTTCAATGATACACTACAAATTACGATATATTATAAGGTATTTTCAATGATACACTGCATATTACGTTATATTATAAGGTATTTTGAATGATACACTGTATATTACGTTATATTACATGGTATTTTCAATGATACACTGCATATTACGTTATATTATAAGGTATTTTCAGTGATACACTGCATATTACGATATGTTATAAGGTATTTTCAATGATAAACTACGATATATTATAAGGTATTTTCAATGATACACTGCATATTACGTTATATTATAAGGTATTTCCAGTGATACACTGCATATTACGTTAGATTATAAGGTATTTTCAATGATACACTGCATATTACGTTATATTATAAGGTATTTTGAATGATACACTGTATATTACGTTATATTACATGGTATTTTCAATGATACACTGCATATTACGTTATATTATAAGGTATTTTCAATGATACACTACAAATTACGATATATTATAAGGTATTTTCAATGATACACTGCATATTACGTTATATTATAAGGTATTTTCAATGATACACTGCATATTACGATATATTATAAGGTATTTTCAATGATACACTGCATATTACGTTATATTATAAGGTATTTTCAATGATACACTGCATATTACGTTACATTATAAGCAATTCACAATGATAAACTACGATATATTAGAAGGTATTTTCAATGATACACTGCATATTACGTCATATTATAAGTTATTTCCAATGATACACTGCATATTACGTTAGATTATAAGGTATATTCAATGATACACTGGATATTTCGTTATATTATAAGGTATTTTCAATTATACACTACAAATTACGATATATTATAAGGTATCTTCAATGATACACTACAAATTACGATATATTATAAGGTATTTTCAATGATAAACTACGATATATTATAAGGTATTTTCAATGATACACTGCATATTACGTTATATTATAAGGTATTTCCAGTGATACACTGCATATTACGTTAGATTATAAGGTATTTTCAATGATACACTGCATATTACGTTATATTATAAGGTATTTTGAATGATACACTGTATATTACGTTATATTACATGGTATTTTCAATGATACACTGCATATTACGTTATATTATAAGGTATTTTCAATGATACACTACAAATTACGATATATTATAAGGTATTTTCAATGATACACTGCATATTACGTTATATTATAAGGTATTTTCAATGATACACTGCATATTACGTTACATTATAAGCAATTCACAATGATAAACTACCATATATTAGAAGGTATTTTCAATGATACACTGCATATTACGTCATATTATAAGTTATTTCCAATGATACACTGCATATTACGTTAGATTATAAGGTATATTCAATGATACACTGCATGTTACGTTATATTATAAGGTATTTTCAATGATAAACTACGATATATTAGAAGGCATTTTCAATGATACACTGCATATTACGTTATATTAGAAGGTATTTTCAATGATACACTGCATATTACGCTATATTATAAGGATTTTCAATGATACACTGCATATTACGTTATATTATAAGCAATTCACAATGATAAACTACGATATATTAGAAGGTATTTTCAATGATACACTGCATATTACGTCATATTATAAGGTATTTTCAATGATTCACTCCATATTACGTTATATTATAAGGTATTTTCAATGATACACTGCATATTACGATATGTTATAAGGTATTTTCAATGATAAACTACGATATATTAGAAGGTATTTTCAATGATACACTGCATATTACGTTATATTATAAGGTATTTTGAATGATACACTGTATATTACGTTATATTACATGGTATTTTCAATGATACACTGCATATTACGTTATATTATAAGGTATTTTCAATGATACACTGGATATTTCGTTATATTATAAGGTATTTTCAATGATACACTGGATATTTCGTTATATTATAAGGTATTTTCAATTATACACTACAAATTACGATATATTATAAGGTATCTTCAATGATACACTACAAATTACGATATATTATAAGGTATTTTCAATGATACACTGCATATTACGTTATATTATAAGGTATTTCCAGTGATACACTGCATATTACGTTAGATTATAAGGTATTTTCAATGATACACTGCATATTACGTTATATTATAAGGCATTTTCAATGATACACTGCATATTACGTTTTATTATAAGGTATTTTCAATGATACACTGCATATTACGTTATATTATAAGGCATTTTCAATGATACACTGCATATTACGTTTTATTATAAGGTATTTTCAATGATACACTGCATATTACGTTATATTATAAGGCATTTTCAATGATACACTGCATATTACGTTTTATTATAAGGTATTTTCAATGATACACTGCATATTACGTTATATTATAAGGTATTTTCAATGATACACTACAAATTACGATATATTATAAGGTATTTTCAATGATACACTGCATATTACGTTATATTATAAGGTATTTTCAATGATACACTGCATATTACGTTATATTATAAGCAATTCACAATGATAAACTACGATATATTAGAAGGTATTTTCAATGATACACTGCATATTACGTCATATTATAAGTTATTTCCAATGATACACTGCATATTACGTTAGATTATAAGGTATTTTCAATGATACACTGCATGTTACGTTATATTATAAGGTATTTTCAATGATACACTGCATATTACGTTATATTATAAGCAATTCACAATGATAAACTACGATATATTAGAAGGTATTTTCAATGATACACTGCATATTACGTCATATTATAAGGTATTTTCAATGATTCACTGCATATTACGTTATATTATAAGGTATTTTCAGTGATACACTGCATATTACGATATGTTATAAGGTATTTTCAATGATAAACTACGATATATTAGAAGGTATTTTCAATGATACACTGCATATTACGTTATATTATAAGGTATTTTGAATGATACACTGTATATTACGTTATATTACATGGTATTTTCAATGATACACTGCATATTACGTTATATTATAAGGTATTTTCAATGATACACTACAAATTACGATATATTATAAGGTATTTTCAATGATACACTGCATATTACGTTATATTATAAGGTATTTTGAATGATACACTGTATATTACGTTATATTACATGGTATTTTCAATGATACACTGCATATTACGTTATATTATAAGGTATTTTCAGTGATACACTGCATATTACGATATGTTATAAGGTATTTTCAATGATAAACTACGATATATTATAAGGTATTTTCAATGATACACTGCATATTACGTTATATTATAAGGTATTTCCAGTGATACACTGCATATTACGTTAGATTATAAGGTATTTTCAATGATACACTGCATATTACGTTATATTATAAGGTATTTTGAATGATACACTGTATATTACGTTATATTACATGGTATTTTCAATGATACACTGCATATTACGTTATATTATAAGGTATTTTGAATGATACACTGTATATTACGTTATATTACATGGTATTTTCAATGATACACTGCATATTACGTTATATTATAAGGTATTTTCAATGATACACTACAAATTACGATATATTATAAGGTATTTTCAATGATACACTGCATATTACGTTATATTATAAGGTATTTTCAATGATACACTGCATATTACGTTACATTATAAGCAATTCACAATGATAAACTACGATATATTAGAAGGTATTTTCAATGATACACTGCATATTACGTCATATTATAAGTTATTTCCAATGATACACTGCATATTACGTTAGATTATAAGGTATATTCAATGATACACTGCATGTTACGTTATATTATAAGGTATTTTCAATGATAAACTACGATATATTAGAAGGCATTTTCAATGATACACTGCATATTACGTTATATTAGAAGGTATTTTCAATGATACACTGCATATTACGCTATATTATAAGGTATTTTCAATGATACACTGCATATTACGTTATATTATAAGCAATTCACAATGATAAACTACGATATATTAGAAGGTATTTTCAATGATACACTGCATATTACGTCATATTATAAGGTATTTTCAATGATTCACTCCATATTACGTTATATTATAAGGTATTTTCAATGATACACTGCATATTACGATATGTTATAAGGTATTTTCAATGATAAACTACGATATATTAGAAGGTATTTTCAATGATACACTGCATATTACGTTATATTATAAGGTATTTTGAATGATACACTGTATATTACGTTATATTACATGGTATTTTCAATGATACACTGCATATTACGTTATATTATAAGGAATTTTCAATGATACACTACAAATTACGATATATTATAAGGTATTTTCAATGATACACTGCATATTACGTTATATTATAAGGTATTTTCAATGATACACTGGATATTTAGTTATATTATAAGGTATTTTCAATGATACACTGCATATTACGTCATATTATAAGTTATTTCCAATGACACACTGCATATTACGTTAGATTATAAGGTATTTTCAATGATACACTGCATGTTACGTTATATTATAAGGTATTTTCAGTGATAAACTACGATATATTAGAAGGCATTTTCAATGATACACTGCATATTACGTTATATTAGAAGGTATTTTCAATGATACACTGCATATTACGTTAGATTATAAGGTATTTTCAATGATACACTGCATATTACGTTATATTATAAGGCATTTTCAATGATACACTGCATATTACGTCATATTATAAGGTATTTTCAATGATTCACTCCATATTACGTTATATTATAAGGTATTTTCAATGATACACTGCATATTACGATATCTTATAAGGTATTTTCAATGATAAACTACGATATATTAGAAGGTATTTTCAATGATACACTGCATATTACGTTATATTATAAGGTATTTTGAATGATACACTGTATATTACGTTATATTACATGGTATTTTCAATGATACACTGCATATTACGTTATATTATAAGGTATTTTCAATGATACACTGGATATTTCGTTATATTATAAGGTATTTTCAATTATACACTACAAATTACGATATATTATAAGGTATCTTCAATGATACACTACAAATTACGATATATTATAAGGTATTTTCAATGATACACTGCATATTACGTTATATTATAAGGTATTTCCAGTGATACACTGCATATTACGTTAGATTATAAGGTATTTTCAATGATACACTGCATATTACGTTATATTATAAGGCATTTTCAATGATACACTGCATATTACGTTTTATTATAAGGTATTTTCAATGATACACTGCATATTACGTTATATTATAAGGCATTTTCAATGATACACTGCATATTACGTTTTATTATAAGGTATTTTCAATGATACACTGCATATTACGTTATATTATAAGGCATTTTCAATGATACACTGCATATTACGTTTTATTATAAGGTATTTTCAATGATACACTGCATATTACGTTATATTATAAGGTATTTTCAATGATACACTACAAATTACGATATATTATAAGGTATTTTCAATGATACACTGCATATTACGTTATATTATAAGCAATTCACAATGATAAACTACGATATATTAGAAGGTATTTTCAATGATACACTGCATATTACGTCATATTATAAGGTATTTTCAATGATTCACTCCATATTACGTTATATTATAAGGTATTTTCAATGATACACTGCATATTACGTTTTATTATAAGGTATTTTCAATGATACACTGCATATTACGTTATATTATAAGGCATTTTCAATGATACACTGCATATTACGTTTTATTATAAGGTATTTTCAATGATACACTGCATATTACGTTATATTATAAGGCATTTTCAATGATACACTGCATATTACGTTTTATTATAAGGTATTTTCAATGATACACTGCATATTACGTTATATTATAAGGTATTTTCAATGATACACTACAAATTACGATATATTATAAGGTATTTTCAATGATACACTGCATATTACGTTATATTATAAGCAATTCACAATGATAAACTACGATATATTAGAAGGTATTTTCAATGATACACTGCATATTACGTCATATTATAAGTTATTTCCAATGATACACTGCATATTACGTTAGATTATAAGGTATTTTCAATGATACACTGCATGTTACGTTATATTATAAGGTATTTTCAATGATAAACTACGATATATTAGAAGGCATTTTCAATGATACACTGCATATTACGTTATATTAGAAGGTATTTTCAATGATACACTGCATATTACGCTATATTATTAGGTATTTTCAATGATACACTGCATATTACGTTATATTATAAGCAATTCACAATGATAAACTACGATATATTAGAAGGTATTTTCAATGATACACTGCATATCACGTCATATTATAAGGTATTTTCAATGATTCACTCCATATTACGTTATATTATAAGGTATTTTCAATGATACACTGCATATTACGATATGTTATAAGGTATTTTCAATGATAAACTACGATATATTAGAAGGTATTTTCAATGATACACTGCATATTACGTTATATTATAAGGTATTTTCAATGATACACTGTATATTACGTTATATTACATGGTATTTTCAATGATACACTGCATATTACGTTATATTATAAGGTATTTTCAATGATACACTACAAATTACGATATATTATAAGGTATTTTCAATGATACACTGCATATTACGTTATATTATAAGGTATTTTCAATGATACACTGGATATTTAGTTATATTATAAGGTATTTTCAATGATACACTGCATATTACGTCATATTATAAGTTATTTCCAATGATACACTGCATATTACGTTAGATTATAAGGTATTTTCAATGATACACTGCATGTTACGTTATATTATAAGGCATTTTCAATGATACACTGCATATTACGTTTTATTATAATGTATTTTCAATGATACACTGCATATTACGTTATATTATAAGGCATTTTCAATGATACACTGCATATTACGTTTTATTATAAGGTATTTTCAATGATACACTGCATATTACGTTATATTATAAGGTATTTTCAATGATACACTACAAATTACGATATATTAGAAGGTATTTTCAATGATACACTGCATATTACGTTATATTATAAGGTATTTTCAATGATACACTGTATATTACGTTATATTACATGGTATTTTCAATGATACACTGCATATTACGTTATATTATAAGGTATTTTCAATGATACACTACAAATTACGATATATTATAAGGTATTTTCAATGATACACTGCATATTACGTTATATTATAAGGTATTTTCAATGATACACTGGATATTTCGTTATATTATAAGGTATTTTCAATTATACACTACAAATTACGTTATATTATAAGGCATTTTCAATGATACACTGCATATTACGTTTTATTATAAGGTATTTTCAATGATACACTGCATATTACGTTATATTATAAGGCATTTTCAATGATACACTGCATATTACGTTTTATTATAAGGTATTTTCAATGATACACTGCATATTACGTTATATTATAAGGCATTTTCAATGATACAATGCATATTACGTTTTATTATAAGGTATTTTCAATGATACACTGCATGTTACGTAATATTATAAGGTATTTTCAATGATACACTACAAATTACGATATATTATAAGGTATTTTCAATGATACACTGCATATTACGTTATATTATAAGGTATTTTCAATGATACACTGCATATTACGCTATATTATAAGGTATTTTCAATGATACACTGCATATTACGTTATATTATAAGCAATTCACAATGATAAACTACGATATATTAGAAGGTATTTTCAATGATACACTGCATATTACGTCATATTATAAGGTATTTTCAATGATTCACTCCATATTACGTTATATTATAAGGTATTTTCAATGATACACTGCATATTACGATATCTTATAAGGTATTTTCAATGATAAACTACGATATATTAGAAGGTATTTTCAATGATACACTGCATATTACGTTATATTATAAGGTATTTTGAATGATACACTGTATATTACGTTATATTACATGGTATTTTCAATGATACACTGCATATTACGTTATATTATAAGGTATTTTCAATGATACACTGGATATTTCGTTATATTATAAGGTATTTTCAATTATACACTACAAATTACGATATATTATAAGGTATCTTCAATGATACACTGCATATTACGTTATATTAGAAGGTATTTTCAATGATACACTGCATATTACGTTATATTATAAGGTATTTCCAGTGATACACTGCATATTACGTTAGATTATAAGGTATTTTCAATGATACACTGCATATTACGTTATATTATAAGGCATTTTCAATGATACACTGCATATTACGTTTTATTATAAGGTATTTTCAATGATACACTGCATATTACGTTATATTATAAGGCATTTTCAATGATACACTGCATATTACGTTTTATTATAAGGTATTTTCAATGATACACTGCATATTACGTTATATTATAAGGCATTTTCAATGATACACTGCATATTACGTTTTATTATAAGGTATTTTCAATGATACACTGCATATTACGTTATATTATAAGGTATTTTCAATGATACACTACAAATTACGATATATTATAAGGTATTTTCAATGATACACTGCATATTACGTTATATTATAAGGTATTTTCAATGATACACTGCATATTACGTTATATTATAAGCAATTCACAATGATAAACTACGATATATTAGAAGGTATTTTCAATGATACACTGCATATTACGTCATATTATAAGTTATTTCCAATGATACACTGCATATTACGTTAGATTATAAGGTATTTTCAATGATACACTGCATGTTACGTTATATTATAAGGTATTTTCAATGATAAACTACGATATATTAGAAGGCATTTTCAATGATACACTGCATATTACGTTATATTAGAAGGTATTTTCAATGATACACTGCATATTACGCTATATTATAAGGTATTTTCAATGATACACTGCATATTACGTTATATTATAAGCAATTCACAATGATAAACTACGATATATTAGAAGGTATTTTCAATGATACACTGCATATCACGTCATATTATAAGGTATTTTCAATGATTCACTCCATATTACGTTATATTATAAGGTATTTTCAATGATACACTGCATATTACGATATGTTATAAGGTATTTTCAATGATAAACTACGATATATTAGAAGGTATTTTCAATGATACACTGCATATTACGTTATATTATAAGGTATTTTGAATGATACACTGTATATTACGTTATATTACATGGTATTTTCAATGATACACTGCATATTACGTTATATTATAAGGTATTTTCAATGATACACTACAAATTACGATATATTATAAGGTATTTTCAATGATACACTGCATATTACGTTATATTATAAGGTATTTTCAATGATACACTGGATATTTAGTTATATTATAAGGTATTTTCAATGATACACTGCATATTACGTCATATTATAAGTTATTTCCAATGATACACTGCATATTACGTTAGATTATAAGGTATTTTCAATGATACACTGCATGTTACGTTATATTATAAGGTATTTTCAATGATAAACTACGATATATTAGAAGGCATTTTCAATGATACACTGCATATTACGTTATATTAGAAGGTATTTTCAATGATACACTGCATATTACGTTAGATTATAAGGTATTTTCAATGATACACTGCATATTACGTTATATTATAAGGCATTTTCAATGATACACTGCATATTACGTTTTATTATAAGGTATTTTCAATGATACACTGCATATTACGTTATATTATAAGGCATTTTCAATGATACACTGCATATTACGTTTTATTATAAGGTATTGTCAATGATACACTGCATATTACGTTATATTATAAGGCATTTTCAATGATACACTGCATATTACGTTTTATTATAAGGTATTTTCAATGATACACTGCATATTACGTTATATTATAAGGTATTTTCAATGATACACTACAAATTACGTTAGATTATAAGGTATTTTCAATGATACACTGCATGTTACGTTATATTATAAGGTATTTTCAATGATACACTGCATATTACGTTATATTATAAGCAATTCACAATGATAAACTACGATATATTAGAAGGTATTTTCAATGATACACTGCATATTACGTCATATTATAAGGTATTTTCAATGATTCACTGCATATTACGTTATATTATAAGGTATTTTCTATGATACACTGCATATTACGATATGTTATAAGGTATTTTCAATGATAAACTACGATATATTAGAAGGTATTTTCAATGATACACTGCATATTACGTTATATTATAAGGTATTTTGAATGATACACTGTATATTACGTTATATTACATGGTATTTTCAATGATACACTGCATATTACGTTATATTATAAGGTATTTTCAATGATACACTACAAATTACGATATATTATAAGGTATTTTCAATGATACACTGCATATTACGTTATATTATAAGGTATTTTCAATGATACACTGGATATTTCGTTATATTATAAGGTATTTTCAATTATACACTACAAATTACGATATATTATAAGGTATCTTCAATGATACACTACAAATTACGATATATTATAAGGTATTTTCAATGATACACTGCATATTACGTTATATTATAAGGTATTTCCAGTGATACACTGCATATTACGTTAGATTATAAGGTATTTTCAATGATACACTGCATATTACGTTATATTATAAGGCATTTTCAATGATACACTGCATATTACGTTTTATTATAATGTATTTTCAATGATACACTGCATATACGTTATATTATAAGGCATTTTCAATGATACACTGCATATTACGTTTTATTATAAGGTATTTTCAATGATACACTGCATATTACGTTATATTATAAGGTATTTTCAATGATACACTACAAATTACGATATATTAGAAGGTATTTTCAATGATACACTGCATATTACGTTATATTATAAGGTATTTTCAATGATACACTGTATATTACGTTATATTACATGGTATTTTCAATGATACACTGCATATTACGTTATATTATAAGGTATTTTCAATGATACACTACAAATTACGATATATTATAAGGTATTTTCAATGATACACTGCATATTACGTTATATTATAAGGTATTTTCAATGATACACTGGATATTTAGTTATATTATAAGGTATTTTCAATGATACACTGCATATTACGTCATATTATAAGTTATTTCCAATGACACACTGCATATTACGTTAGATTATAAGGTATTTTCAATGATACACTGCATGTTACGTTATATTATAAGGTATTTTCAATGATAAACTACGATATATTAGAAGGCATTTTCAATGATACACTGCATATTACGTTTATTAGAAGGTATTTTCAATGATACACTGCATATTACGTTATATTATAAGGTATTTTCAATGATACACTGCATATTACGTTATATTATAAGGCATTTTCAATGATACACTGCATATTACGTTTTATTATAAGGTATTTTCAATGATACACTGCATATTACGTTATATTATAAGGCATTTTCAATGATACACTGCATATTACGTTTTATTATAAGGTATTTTCAATGATACACTGCATATTACGTTATATTATAAGGCATTTTCAATGATACACTGCATATTACGTTTTATTATAAGGTATTTTCAATGATACACTGCATATTACGTATTTTATAAGGCATTTTCAATGATACACTACAAATTACGTTAGATTATAAGGTATTTTCAATGATACACTGCATGTACGTATATATATAAGGTATTTTCAATGATACACTGCATATTACGTTATATTATAAGCAAATCACAATGATAAACTACGATATATTAGAAGGTATTTTCAATGATACACTGCATATTACGTCATATTATAAGGTATTTTCAATGATTCACTGCATATTACGTTATATTATAAGGTATTTTCAATGATACACTGCATATTACGATATGTTATAAGGTATTTTCAATGATAAACTACGATATATTAGAGGTATTTTCAATGATACACTGCATATTACGTTATATTATAAGGTATTTGAATGATACACTGTATATTACGTTATATTACATGGTATTTTCAATGATGCACTGCATATTACGTTATATTATAAGGTATTTTCAATGATACACTACAAATTACGATATATTATAAGTATTTTCAATGATACACTGCATATTACGTTATATTATAAGGTATTTTCAATGATACACTGCATATTTCGTTATATTATAAGGTATTTTCAATTATACACTACAAATTACGATATATATATATTATAAGGTATCTTCAATGATACACTACAAATTACGATATATTATAAGGTATTTTCAATGATACACTGCATATTACGTTATATTATAAGGTATTTCCAGTGATACACTGCATATTACGTTAGATTATAAGGTATTTTCAATGATACACTGCATATTACGTTATATTATAAGGCATTTTCAATGATACACTGCATATTACGTTATATTATAAGGTATTTTCAATGATACACTACAAATTACGATATATTATAAGGTATTTTCAATGATACACTGCATATTACGTTATATTATAAGGTATTTTCAATGATACACT